>CM057160.1:28513773-28581273 GCA_029962745.1 Echinometra lucunter | reverse complement strand
TAATAATAATAATAATAATAATATTAATAATAATAATAATAATAATAATAATAATAATGATAATATAATAATAATAATAATAATAATACTTGATCATTATGTACCTGGGAGAGAGAGAGAGAGAGAAGAGGAGGAGGAGGAGGAGACTTGAGAAAGAAGAAGATCGACAGGCATGTTTAAGGTTTAAGAACATTTGAATGAATTACTTGAATTAATTTTGTGAATAATGACCGATAAGTGATTCACTGTTTACAGTTTGCTTCCTATCATGTGAAAGTAAATCAACAGAAATCGGTAGTAAGCACAGTTGCTTTTACAGTACTGCATGAACAGTTGTTGTACACCTTAATTGTCATAATAATGACAAAGCTGTTATGTTCTGTGCGAAATACTATTTCTTCTCCCCTCTCTCTCTCTCTCTCATTCATTGGATTCCTGCACCTGCACTATGTATAGTAAACAAGTCTGAAAGTTATTTCAGACCTAAACAGAATAGCATCGTTATAAAGAGCACCGGTATAAGAGAAGAAACTGTTCTATCAAACTTTGGATATTACAAGATGATTTTTCTGGTCCTATTTCTTTGTATTCTATTCTATTGCATCCCTGATATGAAGTTCAATACAAAATAATAATAATAATAATAATAAATGAATAAATCCTTGGTCCTATGGAATTTTGTTATTACATCAGGCTTCCCCTTTATATAGCAGGCATTGCCCATTATTCTTTCTTTCTTTCTTTCTTTCTTTGTATGTTTGTTTGTTTATTTTTGTTTGTTTTTGGCAAGAGCGTCCAAACAGAAGGGGTACCCCCGGCTCCACCGAATGCTAGACACGTCACTAGACATGCTGAAAACTTACATTACATTTACCTGCAGAAAGAATCCTGTTTTTATGTAGTTCTGTCTGTATGCACTCCTGTGTAGTTTATAGTGGATACACTTCCTTGATTTGTGTTTCATACACGACATTCATTACATTAGGTGTTACTCGAAATCGAAATCAAAGCTGGTGAGGAATGTACAGTATTGGCACACATATTTTAGAATTGGTTTTAGCTTATTTCCTGGTAAAGCTAAAGATAATTTAGTTTCTCATTTTACCATGTTTGAATGACAAAATTATAACAAAACAGTACACACTAAGAAAAATGGTACAACTTTGCTTCCTTCGAATGCAACACTGGAAGCTCCTTTTTGGGTGCAAATTTGCACCATAAGAAGCTTTCTGCACCTTAAAGGGTGCGGTTACCTACATTTTGCACCCTAAAGGGTGCAGAGTTGTAATTTGCACCCTTTTGAATGTAAAAATTTCTGCACCCTTAAAGGTGCAAAATTGTACCTTTTGGGGTGCAAACGGGCATTCCCGGGTGCAAACAAGAACAAAAAGGTGCGTTTTTGCACCTTTTTTAATGTAGGGTGCAAGACTGCACCCACTGTGCTGCCAGTGTTGTATTTAGGGTGCAAACTTGAACCTTTTTTTCTCAGTGTGTACCGGCATGGAAGGTTTCCCAAACTGAAACGTTTGTGTAATACATTTGAATGGTTATTAAATATCTATCTTCTCATGAATGAATGATTATGATTACAAGGTATCTAATATATGTTTCATGATAGCTCATGTTAAAACAAATTAAAGATGACTCTTGTCATCTCTATATCTAGCGTAATTTCAGCAAATGTTTGCTATCACCATTCACCCGATCAATAATAACTAGGAAAAGGGACATCCCCGGGATACAGATCTTTGAGGTGTTACGTTATTATTTTTTGTTCTAAATTACCTGCATAAAATGCTGTAAAAGCGATCCATGCCTACGATATCCCACGAAACTGACGGCCTATTGTACCGAATGCTTATTTCCTAATGCTGGGTTTACACTGAGCCACGATTTCCACGATCTCCTTGATTAAGAAAAGTGTAGAGCTCCATTTATTTTGCTGGGGCACCAAGTATGCTAAATAATAGTTGAAATATTCCCGATTTAGTTTAGAGAGGGCCAAGCGCCTGTCCGATTACATAAGACATTAAATCATCCTCTGTTATGTTCTTGGATGGTCCACGATCTCCACGCTTTAAGAGAATCATGATGAGCGTGGGGGGGGGGGGGGGGGGTCATGAGGTCCAATCGTGATGATCTTGGGGAAGCTTGTTGGAATCGTGACAAAAGTTTTTAACAGTTAAAATTTTCGCCATGATTATTACGATTTAACGCCCTGAAATCTTGAGAGAGCGTGATAGAGCGAGGGAATCGTAGTAGAGCGCAGTAGGGCCCTACATGCCGCAACAGCCCTACAAGTCCTTATTGCGCCGTCGTAGCGGATCTTGGTGAGCAAGAAAGGGTCATTATTGTAGAGCTCCATGCTTTGTTTTTTTTAATCGTGGAGATTGTGGACATCGTAGCCTAGTGTAAACCAAGGCCAAAAGACAGGAATACAGACAAAACAAAGAAATATATTATGAAATGTAGAAAGATAGTGTTCAATGGTGGATTTATGGCGAAGTGGGGGCACCCCTCCTTATTTTTCCTTAGCGCCGAAGCGCAACTGGCTGCTTCAATGAAATCGGCGCCATAAAAATGGCGGCATCGAAAATGAAGTCAGCCCAATGGCACAACCTCTGCTCCCCCCCCCCTCTATTTCCAAACCCTGGATCGGCTAGTAATGTTTTTAAAGATCTTAGAGACAGGGCGCCTATGAGACAAACAGTCAACTAGCCACCCACCAAACAGATAGATAGATATAGGAAATCAAGAAAAACTGTCGGTTTTGTGGGCTGTCGGAGTGATAAATAATTGGTCTTGTTAGTCGTCAGTCGGATGAACCTAAATGAATCGAAAGAGAAGGCCTAAGAAAATGATAAGGAGTCCAACGATGAGTCAAATACATGCCACATAACATGGATGCCAAAGGATCCATGGGTTGCCAAACATACCTATAAATCATAACACTTATTACGTTAAATGCATTTACATGTCATCTCACCCATGCTCACCGTGGATTATAGTATATCCACGTGTATAATAAATGTACAGAGGCGTATATAGCCTGGATGTTTATTCGGGGGTCACAGAGCAGGACTGCTTTATGCATTGGCGTAAATCCCGGGGGATGGGGGGATATATCCCCTCACTTTTTTGAGAGGGGGGATGGCGTGTACAAATATCCCCCCCCTTTTTTTTTAAGGAAGAAATGATATTTGAGTTAATCAGTTAATAACATTTTTAATAATCTGTCATAAACAACCATCATATTTTAGAATTTCTATTTGAAAATGTGATTTAAAACTAGAAAAGCGCTTATTTTGGCTCGCTCGCTTCGCTCGCTCATCATATTTTAGAATTTTCGTTTTAAAATGCGATTGAAAAGCAGAAAAGCAGTTATTTTTGTCTCACTCACTTCACTCGCTCATCATATTATAGAATTTCTATTTGAAAATGCGACTGAAAACCAGAAAAGTGGTAATTTTTGGCTCGCTTGCTTCGCTCGCTCGCAAGATAAAAAATTAAAATGTGTGTAAGAGGGTCTGTGCAGGTGGGTGATGGCGTGTGTTTATACTTAAGTGTGAATTCGACAGAAAAAAAAAATTGGCAAAAAAGTCGATCATTTCCCCCCCCCCCTCCCCCACTCCTCAAAGTGGATTTATGCCGGGGAGGGTAGGGAACACACAGGGCCGTCGATAGTGGAGGGGGATGGTATGAATCTATATGAAGAGAGTGGTGCACATTATTCATTAATGAATCAATACAAACATAGTAGAGCTCCCAAAGGTGTGCAAGGGTGAAAAGCAGAGAGATATACAGCTCCTCTACCCTCCAAAAATGTTGAAAGTAGGCCTACCAATATGCACCTCATACATGTCCTTACGTGTGCGACGAGGGCGTCTTTCTTATTACATGTATTTTCATCATCTTAACAGATACGTGTATATTGACAACATAATAGTGTAGGCCTATTTTGGCAATATAATGAAAAATCACATGTACAATGCATTGCTTCGATATTCGAGGTCACTTTAATCAAAGTGTTTTTGATGTCGTCGTCGTCGTCGTCATCGTCGTCATCGTCGTCATCGCCGTTGCTGTTGTGCACCCCCCCCCCTTATGGAGTAAAAAATAATGAGTAGTTTCTGTATAGCGCATGACACATTACACAGGTATGTCCCCATGCGCTTTTGGAGAAAAAGAAAATAAAGAGAAGATAGACCATTGAGTTCGCTCTGTTGAACCAAGATATATTTTGAATAGATTTTTTTTAAAAGCAGATTTAAACTTATTTATTGTGTCTATGTTTCTTAGAGAATTTTGGAGGCTATTCCTTAAAACCAGGGCAGCATGAGCAAATGAACGTTCACCATATGTTTTAGTCTGAATGGGAGGTACAATGAACAAATTCTTTTTGCATGATCGAAGTTGTCTTGTTGGTTTGTATACAGTGAGTAAATCATTCAAATACGAAGGAGCTAGTCCATGAAAACATTCATAAGCCAGTAACAAAATCTTAAACTGGATCGGAAACTGGACTGGTAACCAATGTAATTTTCGTAAGACAGGAGATATAAAATCATGTTTCCCAGTGCGAGTGACTAGTCGCGCTGCTGAGTTTTTGGATGACCTGTAGTCTTTGAATAAGTAGTAGTAGCTAGTAACAAAATCTTAAACTGGATTCGAAACTGGACTGGTAACCAATGTCAATTTCGTAAGACAGAAAGTAGAGACTGAAAAGATGATATTCGATTACGAAAGACAGTCTTTTGCAAGGAGTAAACTATTCTTCCACTGCATGCTGAATAAGAAACCTCAAAACAAGGGCATCTTGAAAATGCTTCCCCTGAAAATTCCATGTGTCTACATAACTAATTATATAATTACAAAAAAAAAGGCATGGATGCTTATGCATAACAACAGGGATTACAATAATTATGCGATTATTTGTATGAATGGCGTGATTTAGGAGGCATTAGGTATCAGTTATGAAATATGCTACGCTCAAAGTGGAACACATAAACGTGTTCTTCTGAAAATAATTTCATTTAAAATCAGTTCCTACAAAGAGACATCGGCCTAATGCATAATGCTTAAAGCATATTGTTCAATTTCCTTGTGAGCTTACATTTAACTCTCAACTTTCGGTTTTTTTAATCTTATGTAATTGAAATTATCTTGGATGGACCTTGAGCATCTCTTGAGATGGATATGTTGCGCGCTATAAATATTGTCATTATCATTATCATCGGGTCATGATGATAGAATTCAGTTTCATTTTGGACTTAAGTTAATGTATGCGCCATCACTGATCTACATTATGGTACTTGAAGTAAGCGAGTCTTTGGATATTTTCAGTAAAATAAAAAAAACACTGAAACCACAACTGCTCTCAACTTTCAGGAAATGTTGGATGAACTTTATATAGCATAATGATAATGATAAACTTACCCAGAGCCAATAAACATTTGCAGGATTTTTTTGTTTTTCCTTTGGCAGTGTTTGGGGTGCACAACTTGCCATACCTCCTATCTTTTCAATGATTTAAACATATTTGATTATTATATGTTTGATTGCTAGAAACATTATTGAATTAGTATGACAAATTATCTCCCTTACCTGATCAGATTTTTTGTTCGAAATGGTGTTCTCTCCACCCCCCCCCCACTCCCTCCCCCGGTGAATGAAAGCATCCTAGATCCGCCCCTCCAAGTCTTCTAGTCTTCATGTATGAATCCTTTACCAAGCACAGTCTAGGCCATTATATTTCATCTAACGAGGATATAAAAGAGAATTAGATTTATCATGGTAGTGTCACGCATTATCACTATGAATAAGCAAATGCAGTCAGGGACTTATCTTTTTTTTTCCAAGGCTATAGGAAAATAGGGCATACCCTCAACTTTTTTCCAAATAAGAGAGTTGTGTGAAATTAATATCATCATGACCTCATTAAAGTATTTCACTCCATGATGAAAAGGTCTCGTCTCAGAATGCGATTATAAAGACAGTGTTGAGTACCGATCTTGCATTTTCTCAGTATTTAGAAGTCATTTTTAATTGTTGATTGTATAGTGATGTAGAAAAAATGTGTAATTAGAAGAGCTTTATGAAGAAAGTAAAAGAGAATTGGCGTCTTGACATGAGGCTATAGTGACTGCAGCCCTCCCAACCCCGTCGTCATCAAAATACACTGTAGGTCTGTGAGATATCGAAATGACATCTCGCCGTCAAATATAACGTGTTTAAATGAAAAAAAAAAAAAAAAAAAATATATATATATATATATATATATTAATATATATAAAACCAGCTTTATTTTGGCACTTTGCCGGTCCAATGTGCTATTCCAAGCCACACTGTAATATTACGAGTGAACAAAGCGAGCGAGGTAAAAACACTACAAGAAGTGTTATATCGTCATCAAATTACACTACAGGCCTATATAAGAAATTCAAATAACATAATTCGGTCACCTCCCTTGCAGAATTTGTTTGCTTTCCGAAAGCATTTCTAAATATAATACGAGCGAACAAAAGCGAGCGAGGAGAAAAATATACAGAGGTGATATTTCATCATCAATATAAATTGCATACGACTATTAAGATACTGGAATAACCATATTCGATCACCTCGGTACAAATGCATTACTGGTACTCCACTTGGGCGCATCTCTTATTGCTGTCTGAAACCGTCGTGTTTGTGAATATTACGAGCAAACGCAGCGAGCTAGCGAGAAAAGAAAATGAATTTTGCATACTCAGAACAGCTTCTAGTGTATTTCTATAACGTATATTTTATCAACATGATCTGTTATAGTGGGGGGCAATATGAAATGTTGGGCAAATTCATCTTTTTTTTAGGTCAACCATGGGCGGCGCTACAGAGGGGGCAGGGGGCGACCCCCCCCCCCCATGATTTTTCAAGTGACCGGAAAAAAAAGGGGGGGAAGAGGGGGAAAAAGAAGAAAAAAGAGGAGAAAGAAGAAAGAGCAGTATTGAAAAGAGAGGGTTGCGTCATGTAATTATAAAATACCCCTATTTTTTCATTTAAAACGTAAATAAACTCACCTATGGGTCATCTTGCCCCCCTGTCAAAATACCTTGGCGCCGCCCCGGAGGTCAACCTGCCACTCGCTTCCTTATACAGTCATATATTATTAACATTTCAAAGGGTAGAATAAAAGTACAACAGTATAGATCAATACACAAGATACAAACCAATTTCCTTCCATACTAGTAATAATACTAGGTGTATGTTAACATCAGGCATCGGTTAAAGATATGCGAGAGAACGCTTCCTTTTTTTTATTGATCTATTTATTCATTTATTTTCTCGTTTGTTTTTGGCCTATATGAATGGCTTAGGACACGAGTTTTGAAATTCGACCATACAGAGCGAAGGCTGATTTATGTGCTACATTTCCCTATTTTATAATCATCTTCAGTGGCCTAATAATCAAGACTGGTATCAGGGCAGTAAGCGCTTTGAAGCATTCACAATCCTTTCTTTTCTCTTTCTGTCTTTTTCTTCTTTTTTTTTCTTTCTTTTCCATTTTCCTTTCCTTTCTCTTTTCTCTCATTTCTCTTCCTTTTCCATCCATAATCTCCTCACTCTTTCTTTTTCCTATCTTTCCTTCTTTGCCGACAGAGCTGGCGCCGACGGAAATGTTTACCCCCTCTAGCGATGCCCGTGTTCAGTGGTACGGGCACTGATTTGTATGAAAAGAATTTTCATAGAGATCAATGGGTACGGGTCCAGCTGTCCCTTGGAGAGGGCGGTACGGTGGTGCAACTTTTGGACCCAGAGTGTATGTCACACTGCATGCATAGGATATCAAGACGACTCGTGTTATGTAGCAACAGGAGCGGCGCTACGGGAGGGGGGGGGGGCAGGGGGCGATTGCCCCCCCATGATTTTTTTAAAGTAATCAAAAAAAAAGAGAAAAAAAAATAGGAGAAAAGGAAGAAAAAGAGGAGGAAGAAACAAGAGTATGGGAAAAGAGAGGGCTGGGTCAACTATATAGTACCCCTATTTTTTCATTTAAAACATGAATAAATTTACCTATTGGTCATCTTGCCCCCCTTTCCATCAAAATACCCTGGCGCCGCCCCTGTGTAGCAATTAAGATGCGCAATCCCTAATCAGCAAAAAGAAGAATATCTGTAGGTTGCATGATTTAAGTGTTCTTGCAGGAAACGAGAATACAAGGAAACAACTTATTCTCTGTAACAAGGAACCAGAACAAAGTTTTACAATTTTGTTCATACTTCACACTTCGCTTTCTCCTGTTCTTTCATTTTCCTCTCAATCTCTCCTCTTTCTTCTCCTTCAAACTCCATCATGATTACCAATAGGTCATTTACTACCCACGACTCCTTCTCTTCCCCCTTCCCGGGCCCCCTTCCCCCATACTCCCCATCTTATTCTTATCTACCGCCCTCTGTCGCCAGACTGTATAGTTTCTACTTGTTCAAGGTTCTTCATAATTTGTAATTTGTATGAAATACTTCCGAAGCATATGAACTACTTCAAGCATATTATACCATTTGCCTTTTGATATGATTTCAGTGGAAATCCCAAACGAATCATGCATATTCTCATTATCATTACGTTTCGTAATTTTTCCTTTGGTTAATTGTTTTGTTATTTGTGATAGTGGTGGGGGGGGGGGGGGGGTAGTGTAGTAGTAGCAGTAGTAGTAGTAGTAGCAGTAGTAGCAGTAGTAGCAGTAGTAGCAGTAGTAGCAGTAGTAGCAGTAGTAGCAGTAGTAGCAGTAGTAGCAGTAGTAGTAGTAGTAGTAGTAGTAGTAGTAGTAGTAGTAGTAGTAGTAGTAGTAGTAGTAGTAGTAGTAGTAGTAGTAGTAGTAGTAGTAAGTAGTAGTAGTAGTAGCAGTAGACATGGTTGTACAATTATCTCATTATTCGATTAATGGTTGAATCAAGATGTAGATAAAAAAAAAAAAAATACCCATTTAGACATAACCATGTAATATGTCTTTATGGTTAAATTGTTTCTTCTTTTTTTTTTTTTCTGGCAGGGGGGGGGGTAAAGATGGAACATGTAAATGTGTAATTTGTTAATGAACCTGATTTACCTATTCTCACTAATCATTTTTGTATAAACCTATGTGTGCTTTTCAAAGCAAATAAAGAAAAATTAAATACAATGAAATCCTAACAAGACACTGCAAGATGAAAAATTACCAATTATTATTTTTCATTTATTCATTTTCATCTTTCAGAGCATAAAGAGGTAGCTCATTCATTAGGGCAATAACATAATTGTAGGCAGGAAAGTATTTTTAGAGTCCATCGTGAATCTAAAGAGTAATTATATCCGCTGAGTATTTATATAAAAAGGCGGGCTAGAATCAATTAGAACAGATTTTTGTATTTCAGTTGTTTAACATTTGCTCACATGTTTCTAGAACTTTTTTTTTCCAGATTTCTTATTCAGATTTTTCATTTCATTTTTCAAAAATATCAATTTTACAATCAAAATTCAAACATGTCACCAATTTCCACCTATATCCTTCATATTGGACTATCCCTTTCGATTAATCAAAAGAAAATCAAAGTAAAATCTTAAAATATATGTGAAACGCTTTCTCCATACTGAATCATTTCCAAGATCTTAAAAAATAAAATAAAATAACACCTCCTGGGTCAGCACAGGCATAAGAACGCCCCCTTTTTTTGGGGGGGGGGGGTGATGTTTAAATTATCCTGGAACCTGCAGGAAGGTTTCATATGAATAGAAGCCCAAGGGAACCCAAATATATCTAACATGGTGAACACAAAAACATAGTAAAAAATATAAATGTACAGTATCATCTAATACTATTGGAGATTTTACACTCCCCCCATGATTGATGATATAATATTTAACACAAATCACGTGTATCACTAATTCACCAATTTAAGATTCTCAAATAGTCATTAAGATGTTTAAAAGGCCATTATCAGTACTGTAGCGTATTAATATAAAATATAACTTTCTGTCTGTTTACAGCCATTGAAAGGATAGATTATGCTGTTCATATGAATATAACCTCTGGCTTTTATTCTTGTAAATAAGATTTCGACTTCAGCATCTTGATTTATCTCATGAAATCTTGCTAAAAATAGACTATGGTATTCATGTCAATCTTGGATACACTGAGTTAGACACTTCTCCTATGACACTTTTGGACTTTTATTCTTATAAAGAGTATAGGAAAACAGCTTTCTACTTCAACATCTCAAAGTCGAATAATCTTAACAATCTTTTTCCATGTTATAAGTAATATGCTATAACATACTTTGGCTGAATTACAAAAGAATATAGAGATTGTCTTTATGCCATATACCAGGAGTATACATCATGAGTATTGCAAATGAAAATATAAATCATGTACAACATGAATATAATTCTCTAAAAATGACAACAAAATTGAACACTACACTTATTTCAATATTGCATTTTCTTGTAGGGTAAAACAAAATAAGAAATAATGAAAATTGTGTTTTAATTAGTTCTTCTCAGCTCACTGCAAAGTAAGGGCAAACAATAAGACATTTATAAGATTCAGTAAGATTCAATGAAGGGCTGTAAGATATGGTCTTTCGATCCTCGGAAATACACATCAACTTCTAGTTGGCGTAACTCTTAAACAAAATTTATGTGGATAAGAAGAATTTGCAAAACAGTCATGAAAAAATAGACATGATCGAGTGCAATCACCAAGCCTTCTTTTTGTTATGTCTAGATTCATTCATTTGAGTCAACAGTTCTCATTTAAAGCCATCTTGAGATAATCATTGTCTATTCATACTATGGAACATCGTGAAAGAGAAATATCTGGGCCAAGACACAATGCTTTGTTCTATAGGGTACCAAGAAAATAAAATACAGAGAAATGAGACGACCCAAAATGCTTTGGGTTTAACAATGGGAGTTATGACTGTAAACTATATCAAAGGTTTCTTTTGAAGTCTGTTTGACCAGAGGTGGATGCAACTTTGTGTGTACATCTGCTTTTCAACCCATTCATGACAGGAATTATTTAAAGCCTAATTTAATCAGCTTTTATTCTTCAAATTGGCAACACCAACATTTTTATTTTATTGCTACATTTTTCTTTAAAAACGCCATATATCTGAAATGAATATAAATTGACAAAAATTATGATGAGAAGTCAAAAAGTTGCCAATTTGCAGGGGAAAATGGTGATTTTAAACTTCCTATCACATTGCCAATTTAAGGATCTTAATGCTTATTTTCCTTTAAAAAAATTTCAGCATCAAACAACGAATATTAACGCAACCAAAATGGGCAGAGTTTGTGTAGAATTTTTTGCTCTTTATGCTCATGTATTTGGTATGATTTTTAGGGCTTTGCATCAAAAGATATTAGGCCTAACCACAAAATGTGGACCTCTGTCACGAATGGGTTAAAAAATGTTAACTCTGATTGTGCATCGTGGTTGCTGAGCAAGAATGCAAATACAAACCCGTTTGATGTTTATGTTCTTTCACAAGGTTACATAGTTTTCCCCACAGTGAAGTCACATATTTCCATTGTGATGTCACAACAGAAATCCTGTTCCAAACCAGTGATCTTCAAGACACTGTACATTCCACTGGACACCACATATCCAACACCACTCATACTTGCATTGGGTACGACTACATATCATATGCATGCAGCCTCCTGAAAAGAGAAACAAAGTAAAATGGCACGGATGACTTTTCCATATTTGACTCCTGACAATTTTTCCTTGTTTTAGGTTTTGTTTTCTTAGATGACTATGTGTCTGTCATTCTTTTTCATTATCAAGGATGGAGAACAGAACAGAAGTAATGTACACAATACACTCTACACTTAAAATAAGCAATGAATGATAAATGCCACATGTACTTGTAATGAAGTGTATAGTTTCTGAGCAGCAAAGAAACCTGAAAAAAACCTAAAGTAGTACTTCCAACCTCCACACATCATTCACATGAGCATGCAAAATAGGGAACAATTCTCAGTGAACGTGATTTCAAATTATGCCTGTTTGTTTGGATATATGCTGTTAGCCCAAATAGCCAATCTACTGAACAACAAATAATTTTAGCATCCTTTGTCAGAGTGCCATTCTAGTAACCCATAACAGTACTTTTAAAGTATCTTCTGATCCAGAATGCTAGAAATCATACATTATACATGAACAGAAGGAGTAAAAAAAAAAAATCACTAAAAATTATCGTCAGAATTTAAAAAAAAAAACCAAGGGGTGGTTTCAACCTCCGTAAACAAAACTAGCATATTGGCCATGCACACGCTTAAAGAAAACAGATAAATGGACTGAATTCTGTACGCATGTACGCTTACAAAACCCGGGAGGGGGGTTCAACCACCCCATGGTTTATACCTCTTTTGTGAAATCCGGCCTATGAGTCTATCTCTATTGTAGTACATTGTGCTGTGCTCAAATAAGAGTAATTTAATTGTTACTAATTCTTAGTCTCCAAATTGGCAAAACAGTGTAAAATATATCAGTATTTTTTGCATAAAGTGGCAATATTTCTGTTAAATTTTGCAATTTTCATTCACACTGGTTACATACATTTTATTTCTTTCAAAGCATGTAGGAGTGGAAAATATAAATAAATGTTGCCAATTTGAGGAGTGAAAGCTAATTAATTTAGCTCTAGAGAGAAATCTGTACTGCTATGGGTAGCTATATCACCACATCGAAAGTTCACTTACCATTTCTTTCAACAGGCACTTTACAGTTCGGGCATGGTTTGCTGGTCTCTGCAATGGTTCTCTGACTTTCCTCATTCTCCCATCTTGCTTGTCTCTCCCTCTCATCATTGACCTTTGACCCCAATGCTCTCTGATTGCTGGGCTCTTCTCTCCTCTGTCCACACTCCCCTTCATGGTAGGCTTCTAGGCAGTTCCGGCAGAAAACAAACTTTGAATAGAAATATTTCACATTTAAAGTTAAACTGTCATGGATAATTGCTAGTATTCTTATGCAAAGTGGAACCTACATGTACATGTTTATCCTGTGACAATTGTCCTGAGCTTTATTTTGTCAAAGACAGACACAAATTTAGGGTCATGGTTAGAATATGCTTTCAGGTCAGGCTTAGGATTAGCCATTCAGGTTAAAGTACAAAATTGAGGCAGAACAATCATCAATGGAGCATGTGTTGTACAACAATATAGAAAGCTTTAATATATCATATATTAAAGCTTTAATATATCCTATATATCATAATGACCCTCCACCACAAAACGACCAATAAGTCGCGCTGGGAGTTTTAGAGTAAAAAGCCTAAATAGAAAGGTTGGGGCCGAAAAGTTGATTTCAGGTTTTTCTTATTTTCTTATTTATTGATCTACCATCTGACCAAATTTAGGGGCCATCTGCAATGTAGAAAAGTGTTTTTTTCTTTGATTTGATATTACACATGGGGGGATTCTAAAAGTATGCCAACATGCTGGTTAAAAACCTTTCCATATGAGCATAACTTTGAAGTTATTACCTCTGTGGCTTTCAAAATCTAAAGAAGGAGAGTAGCTAATCCCAGTTTGAGCCTAATCTGATAATCCCTTCAAAGTCAACAATAGAGTTTTCATTCGACTTTAAAGTGAGACAGACAATAGGGGCGTTCACACACAAAGTAAAAAGTGAGATTAAAAAATCGATTTTTCTAATCGCGATTAGAAAATCGATTTTATTTTGTGCGTGGACGGAATAATCTCACTAATAATCATGATTCAACTCGCAGTAAGAAGTGCGATTTTTCAGAATAATCAAAATTATTTGCCGAGCGTTTTGTGTGTGAACGAAATCGCGATTAGAAAATCAGTTTCATCTATCCCATCATTCTTTGCACGTGTGCGATCAATGCGCTGTGTGTGCACTATGCATGTGTATGCACTGCAGTGTGTATACGTTACACGATGCATGCACTGTATAGCATGGACGCACTGCATGCTATCTTGGCGCCGTTGATCCCGTGTAGTAAACAAATGTTTTGTGTAATAGTAAATAATCATTTATTATTTGATTAATGACTTTGTTGCTGTAAGATACTTTCTGTAGCCCTTTTACTGTCGATGTGTAACAAAAGTTAAGCCGGAGAAGTGTGTGGGCTCTCCTGCCTGTTTCTGTTGCTTCTTCGTGTGTGCGAATGGTCGATCCGAATCTCGCTTTTTTCCCGTGTGTGAACGGTAGCTATAAAATCGAAATTTGAATCGCGATTCAAAGTTCAATTCCTTTTGTGTGTGAACATGCCTAATAGGACACCAATAGGGCACCTCTAAAGGGTCACTCCTCTTTACATCCTGTTTTCTCAATTATTCTGGGAATTAGCTTGTCTGACCAGTTCTCATTCTCACTGTAATTTCAAAGGGTTTGCATGGTCTAGACAAGGCAAGCTATATCATTAAAAAAACACTTAGAGTCTAAGCTTTCAAACTATGATAGAATGTAAAAAAGCAAAATTTCTGACTTGTTGGTTGTTTTGTGGCCGAGGGTCAAATGTACCCTAACTCTTTGGATGCAAAATTCGCACCTTTGCACTATCGGTGGCATGCAAAGCGTGCATTTCATGCTCAATCACTCAGCCTATAATATCTGCACAAAATAGATTGATTTCCCCGCATTCCTTACTCGATTGGCTTTTGTGTGCAATCATTTTACTCCATCCATAGCTTTGTATTGGAAATGAATTATAATATTAGAATGAAATAATTCAACCCATAGGGATTCATGGCCCAGAGCACAAAGAGTTAAAGGAGAATGCAACCCAGACATCAGTGTGCTTCCAGTGAATGAAGAAAAACAAGAAGAATGAACAGTGAAAGTTTGAGCAAAATCGGACAATCTGTTCAAGAGTTATGAACTTTGAAAGTTTAAGTTAATCCTTATTATAAGGATCCTTAAATTGGCAACTTTACCAGCATCTGTGATGTCATCGTGGACAACTCTCCATTCATTTTGTACATAGAATTCAGCATTTTCTTTATTTTCAAGAGAAATAAAAATTCTTTTGATTTATTGTTTGAGTATGACATGGTTATATCAATTCTGCAAGCATATTGGAAAGAATTATGTTGATTCCTGACTTGAAATTTCATATAAATCAATATTTTTTTGAAAAATTATGTAAAAAATGAATTGAGAGTTGTCCACGATGACATCACAGATGCTGGCAAAGTTGCCAACTCAAGGATCCCCATAGTAGGGATTTAGTGAAACTTTCAAAATTCATAACTCTTGAACCGATTGTCTGATTTTGCTCAAACTTTCACTGTTTACTCTTCTTGGTCATCTCCATTCACTAAGAGCACACTGATGCCTTGGTTGCATTCTCCTTTAATTCCTGACTCAATAGGTAGCTTTGTATTATAGTCTTGTCACTATCCTAATAAACAAGATACAGTACCAATGTAGTCAAATACTTTTCACAGTCCAATAGGATTCTTGTAGTAGCACAGTACCACTACATTATCTTAATGAAAACTGATACAGTACCAATGTAGTCAAATACTTTTCACAGTCCAATAGGATTCTTGTAGTAGCACAGTACCACTACATTATCTTAATGAAAACTGATACAGTACCAATGTAGTCAAATACTTTTCACAGTCCAATAGGATTCTTGTAGTAGCACAGTACCACTACATTATCTTAATGAAAACTGATACAGTACCAATGTAGTCAAATACTTTTCACAGTCCAATAGGATTCTTGTAGTAGCACAGTACCACTACATTATCTTAATGAAAACTGATACAGTACCAATGTAGTCAAATACTTTTCACAGTCCAATAGGATTCTTGTAGTAGCACAGTACCACTACATTATCTTAATGAAAACTGATACAGTACCAATGTAGTCAAATACTTTTCACAGTCCAATAGGATTCTTGTAGTAGCACAGTACCACTACATTATCTTAATGAAAACTGATACAGTACCAATGTAGTCAAATACTTTTCACAGTCCAATAGGATTCTTGTAGTAGCACAGTACCACTACATTATCTTAATGAAAACTGATACAGTACCAATGTAGTCAAATACTTTTCACAGTCCAATAGGATTCTTGTAGTAGCACAGTACCACTACATTATCTTAATGAAAACTGATACAGTACCAATGTAGTCAAATACTTTTCACAGTCCAATAGGATTCTTGTAGTAGCACAGTACCACTACATTATCTTAATGAAAACTGATACAGTACCAATGTAGTCAAATACTTTTCACAGTCCAATAGGATTCTTGTAGTAGCACAGTACCACTACATTATCTTAATGAAAACTGATACAGTACCAATGTAGTCAAATACTTTTCACAGTCCAATAGGATTCTTGTAGTAGCACAGTACCACTACATTATCTTAATGAAAACTGATACAGTACCAATGTAGTCAAATACTTTTCACAGTCCAATAGGATTCTTGTAGTAGCACAGTACCACTACATTATCTTAATGAAAACTGATACAGTACCAATGTAGTCAAATACTTTTCACAGTCCAATAGGATTCTTGTAGTAGCACAGTACCACTTCATTATCATAAAGGGGGTACTCAATGCTGAAACAATGTTAGTTCATTTAAAAGGGCATGATTTTATTAGCAGAAAATCATCTGCCTAAAGTTTTTTTTAAAGTCGTGTTGCCAAGGAAACCCCCAAATGTGGTAAGCTTTCAGGATATTTTTTACCCCCCAGCTGTGACCCAGTTTCAATTGGGTACCCACTTTGACGTCAAAATGACGTCAAAGTGGGTGCCTTGTCGCGTACTTCTAGCAAAATGCGCGCAAGGTATAATACATATCGTACAGTCTATCGCGCAGCACAACTGCAATGCGCGAAGCTGGGTACCCACTTTTACGTCATACCTCATACTCAAATTTTTTGGTAAACTCTTGACCTTTTATGAGAAAATTAGCCAAAATGCATTGATTTCGAATGAAAATCATCAAATTTTTAATGTTATTCATCTTAGAATTCTATTCTCGATCATATATAAAAAAAAAATTACCATTGTGTAATCACTTTAATGAAAACTGGTACCGAAATCAAGATGAAAGCATCCTAGCAAGGTCACTAAGACTCACTATGGATCATATTCTTCACATAAAACATACATCACATTGTGCTTTAGCAAGGTTTTACACTTCTGATTGTTTATAACAAAGTGGACTTCACATTAAAACCTTTACAATGTACATGTATGCATTAAAGCAAATCCAGGAAGGCCCCTCATGAATCCAATACAGTTCAGGAAAAAAAAATTGTTCAGGCGAAAGTGCATTATAGGTGCATTGACATGTAACTACTAGTACTTAGAACTTGAAATCCAGATGGCAAAACAAATGCAATCAGTTTTTGACCTAAATTATAATGCAAACTGGAATTCATACTTAAAATTTCCCTGTGATACATATTCATACTACGTCAGACATTCAATATCAAATAGGACAAGCATATGAACAAGGCAAAACACTATGCCACTGATAATGACATTTGTTGGGTGAATGGATGAAAGGGACAACAAGACATTTTGAACATGGCATTAGGCACCTTATCAAAAGTCAGAGCAAATTTGGAACGCAGCTTTTAGCATCTTTCCCGCTCAGCATCTTTTCCCCTCTAATCCTCCCATTTCTCCGTAGACAAAACAATGGGGGATCGGGAAAGCCGATGTAAAAGAACGATCAAAAACACAGGACAAGACTTTTAATAAGCGGCCTTAGTGATGAGGAACTGAACATCTCACCCCGCATCCAAAGCCTTCCTCCTGCAGACATTCAATTCTCCTTTCATCACACTCTGGTAGAATACCAGCCCCACAGCCTGGGAAGGGGCACAGGACACCGCCCTCACTAAGAAGATACTCCTCGGTTCCAAATCTCTTGTATCGGGCATACTATCAAAAAGGGGAAAGAGGGTAATGAGAGCGTCATTTAAGGCAACTTTGGCAAATAGTGTAAAGAGTGATAATGTAATGGTAAACACCAGTATGCAGTAGTGTTTACTTGCAATAATACAGAGAAAAAGGATAAATAATATGGAGATTCTTTAATACAGAGAAAAGGGAAACCAAGATTGGATAGAGATGAAAATATTTCAAGGATTATTCTAATAAAAGGAACTAAAGCTAAACTTCTATTCCATAAATTACCGTAAATAAACAAGGCAAAAGACATAATGCGTCTTGCCACGTTCATGTACAATCATTCTTGCAGGTAAATTGTAACATTTGACCCCATTTGACCTTTGACCTACATATGTGACCTTCGGCCCCAAACACTGAGGTCCCTGTAAGCCATCTACCATCCAAGTTAGGTTTCAGTGGACTCATCGTTCGAAAGTCACCTACTCCAGCAGAAACTTACAGGTAAATTTAACATTTGACCTCATTTGACCTATGACCTACATATGTGACCTTTGACCCCTAATAACAATAAGGTCCCTGTAAGCCATCTACCATCCAAGTTGGGTAACAATGGACTTATGGTTTGAAAGTCACCTACCCCAGTAGAAACTTGCAGGTAAATTTTAACATTTGACCTCACTTGACCTTTGACCCACATACATGCCATCTGATCCCCAAATAACATTGAGGTCCCTATAGAGCATCTACCATCCAATTTTGGGCAAATGGTCACAAAGTTATTCAAGTTTTATAAGTATCATGGACGGACGGAAGACGGACGCTGTTAAGGATACCTTAATCTCACTCCACTTTGGTGGCTCGACAAAAATACAAAAGTTGTATTTTGTGTCTCATTAATATTCATCATGCACAGGATTGTTTTAGTTCAACAAAAACATCAAAGTCCAAGTATATATAACAAATGAATGAAGAAAAAACTGGTTATTTTAAGAAGCGATCTGATATTTTGCGTTTACTTGTCTTAGATAGTATAGCATAGCAGAGTTGTGCGAAAAGACGCCTCTAGAAAGCAAACAATACAGAAAACAATTTGTATTTCTTCATGCATCTTATTAAAGTATTCCATTGCACTTAGCTACCTTAATCAAAAGGATTATACATTGGCCTACATTTAGAATTGTTTTAACCTGTAGATGGCTAACGAATTTCAATTCCAATAAAGGAGATTGAAACCCTGGGGAAATACCCATTTTAATGAATATGTTTTCACACAGTTTCATTCTCCTCTAAAACAGACAAACCTGTTCTTTTCCCAACACCAGGAAATGATGTGTGTCTTTGATGAGAGAATCTTCACATCCAGCTAAATAGGCAAAATACATGAAATAAGAATAAAATCTTATTCAAAACATGTCAATAGATAATTAATATACCATTTATAGCTAATCAAATGTCCTCCACTACAATACCACCAGATAGTCACAATAAGAGTTTGAGAGTAAACGGCTAAACTACAGAGCTTGGGGTTGAAAAGTCAATTTTTAGCTTTAGGGTTTTTATATTTTCACATCCAGTACATTTCTTGATCTACCATCTGATCAAATTTGGGAGCCATCTGTAATGTAGAAATGCATCTTTTTCCTTTGATTTAAAATGACTATTTTAGGGCAATTTTGAAATGAAATTATGCCCGTAATTGCTGTATGCTGGGTAAAACCTTCACATAAACATGCAAACATAACTCTGAAATTATTCACCCTGTGGTTTTGAAAATCTTAACAAGGAGAGAAGTATATCTCCTTTGAAAATATTCCAAGTTTGAACCTAATCTGATAATCCCTTCATAGTCAATACCAGGGAGCTTTCATTCAACCTTTCAATCAGAGAGACAATAGGATACCAGGATGGCACTCCTGAATGGTCACTCCTAATACATCCTGTTTTTTCTATTATTCTGATGATTAGCCTGTTTGACAAACTCTCATTCTTACTGTAATTTCAAAGGGTTTGCATGGTCTTTACAAAGCAAGCCGTACATCATTCAAAAGCTTGCAGTCCAAGCTTTCAGACTATGTTAAAATGTACAAAGGTCAATTTTGTGGTGGAGGGTCGCAAATAATCCTGAAATAGCTTTCATGACCTACACCCTTGTTTAAATTCTTACAGCTTATCCAAGAATTTCTTTTTCATTTTTAATTCAAATTCCAAAATATTTTCACTTTAAACACTACCATAAGTAGACATAAAATCTAAATTAGCATAGTAAAGTAGGTATTAATTTTAAATCCCTCTCTCATTTTATTTGTGAGAAAGGCTGAAATCACATGAAGGCACATTCTATCCCAGTTTAGCTTGGAAAGAGCTGCCTCAGGATTATCTCATCAAGATTCAAGGAAAATTATTGTAATGCTATGGTGAGCATGAAGAGTATTCATTCTTTATTTAACAACACTTCTGCTTCTTTCAACCTTGTCCTCATCGTGGACATGAATATTTGCCATTCTGCTATTACAAAACTTATTGCCACCATAAAAGTTGGATGAATTTATCAACTCACCAGGACATGGTAAGGTATATCCTAACTCTGGACTTTGAATAAATCTCCTCTCATCTAAACACAGTCTACAGTATTGAGTAAAACAGTCTAAACACATGACATGAGATACTGAGCATGGGAAGACTAGTAATGATGTTCTGAAAAATGAAAGGAAAGGGTGACAAAGACTGTTTAATAAAAAAACATGCAGGCTACAGCAAAATAAGTCTGCTATGCAGAACATTTATCTGAAAAATACATAAAAGAAGAAATGAAGAGTTTGACTGCAAAAACCAATGTATCCATTTTTGTCAAATTGAGATATTTGCAATCAAAGATCAAGAAAATTACAGGAAATAATAGGAAAATATATCCTACATTTGACCATAATTTCAAATATACCTTTATATGTAATGAGCAATATATCATTTGAAAATTATTTTTTCCTACTATATGATGGTGGCCTTACCTTAAATTATATTTTAAATGGCGTTTATTGGTTTTTGCGATTAAACTCTAATATACACATAATTTTTCAAAGTATTCCACTGTAATTTTCATAGTCTTCAACTATGGAACAGGTGAAGAGAATGCTAATACACAATGCACGTTTCACTCATCTGAACTGACTGCACTGGAACTCACAATTTTTTGTTGTATAGGCTCTATCAACTGACCCAACTACAACTAGCATATTTTCATTGCATCTTCACTATCTGAATTTGGTATGGACTCCCTGATTTTCAAAGTGGGCATCTGCAGCAAGTACAACATATATGTTCAAGGCTGATCTGTAGTAGATCCAGATTCTCAATCCTCACTCCTCTTTTGAGAGATCTGCACTGGCTTCCAATTCGCCAACGAATATCATTTAAGATCCTGCTGATTGTATACAAGGCACTTAATGGTCAAGCCCCTAGTTGAAAATATACTGGAGAACTATTACTACCCAAATCTCACAAACATATCCTCAACTTGCACAGTTCTATAAAGATACTCGTTTTTTACAAATCCTTGCATATAAAACAAAAATACAATTAGGAGCCTAAGCATTTGCATGCATAGCCCCCAAACTATGAAATAACTATACCATCAAAAGTTAGGAAATCCCCAACTGTAGTTTTATTTAAAATAAAATGCGAACACATCTTTTATCAATTTTCTTACTATTGTTTAAAGGCATTGGCTAACTTTGTGAGCAGCTGATTTAAAAAATTCTCAAACTGAGATGAAACATGTGTATGAGTACTTGCATTTGTACTCAAAAACCCTGAAACCAACCATAATTTGGAATGAAAAACTGTAATTTAGACGCAAGCCGCGATTTTATTAGCTTTCGTCTCGAGAGACAATGAACTAAGAGGACCATTTGCATGAATTTAAAAACATGGTTATGTGCCTTCCGCCGCGTGATACGCCAATACACACAGTGCGGTCCATTGAGCCATCGCGCATGCGCACTCCTTATGTCCGGTCTGTGCAACCGACCCTCGTATATTTTTCAAATATTGGTTCACATTTCTATTATTTAAAAATACTTCCTGTGGATATTATACGCTGAAACTTTCAGACTGGTATTTTTACGGTACACTATAACCCCTATGTTTATCCCATTTTCAAGTAACAAAATGAGATTTTTAAAAATCATAACAATGTTAACCAATGTCTTTAAGTATATCTGGCCTTTTGGCCTTTATAAATTGCTATTATATTAAATTGTATCATTATATCATATCATAATCATACTTACAATACATCTGCACATGTAATGCATATAACTCTCTTTGTGTTTGTTCTTATGAGAGGAAGAACTGTGAGTTGATCATTCTCTGATGATACATGAGATGCACACTTGAAGAAAAATTCCTTTCATAGTAGAAATCAAAGAACAAAAAAACAAGAAGATGTAACTACAACAACAAAAAATATTATCATTATCTCATTTTACATTTTGAACATGCATCTGGGAGATCATCCATACTTATAGATACTTCTTATCTACATGTACGAGTATAGACCAAAATGTATTACCATTATCCAGAAATGTCAACCTTTGATCAAGTTTTGCAGTATTTATATGTCTGAAAAGAAATATTAACCCATTCGTGACAGGAATTATTTGAAGCCTAATTTGATCAGCTTTTTTTCTTCAAATTGGCAACACCAACATTCTTATTTTATTGCTACATTTTTCTTATATAACATCATGTATCTGAAATGAATATAAATTGACAGAAATTATGATGAGAAGTCAAAAAGTTGCCAATTTGCAGGGGAAAATGGTGATTTTAAACTTTCTATCACATTGCCAATTTAAGGATTTTAATGCTTATTTTCCTTTAAAAAATTTTCAGCATCAAATGAATATTGACGCAACCAAAATGGGCACAGTTTGTGTAGAATTTTTTGTTCTTTCTGCTCATGTATTTGGTATGATTTTTAGGGCTTTGCATCAAAAGATATTAGGCCAAACCACAAAATGTGGACCTCTGTCATGAATGGGTTAAGAGTTGAAAAAGATATCCTAATATCCTGTATCCTATTTTCCATAGAATTGTACATTATTTTCAGGCAGAACAGTACTGTATTTTGCTTGAAACTTGCAGTATTTTCCCTAAAATACAGTAAAAATACAGCAATAAAGGGCAGTTTACAATACAATATATAATACAATTAGTTCATTTATATAGTGCTCTTACAAGGTCAGGACTGGTTCCACAACGCTTTACAAAGTTCAGTTACAGATTGGCATTAAAAAGAACGGTTTTTCATTTTTCATTTTGAATATGCATATAGGAAATGCATCAATATCCATCCTTCTTAGACATGGACAAGCATAGACCAAGCAATATGTATTAGCCTGGTAGAAAGACCATTCTATACCTATCTCCACAATCAAGTATATGATTGGAAGAACATGATGGCAAAGAGTCTTTCCTTAATCAGGATTCATATGAAATAGTTAGCATTGTACGAGTACAATAACACTTTCTAAATGGTCTCAGATTCTAAGATTCATTTGTAAGGCCCTTTTTTTCAGCTCTCATTTAGTCACCTGATATCTAAAATACAATGTAGATTCCCCTGGTACATGTATGTGCAACAAGTCTGTTAATTTTGTTATGCACTGTATAATTTCATGTTTACGATGATTGAAAACAGTGAGTAAAAGTGAACAGAACTGAACTGAAGCCTAATAGATGAATAGATTGATGATCTTACAGCTTTATGACCTAAGCATTCTGGTACAAGGCAGTTTCCTGATATCCTGTTGGAGAAAATCACATCATCCCAGCATGCAGGATCCTATGTGAATAAAGAAGATTAAAATAGAACAAGTTTAAAGGGGGTACCCAATGCTGAAACAATGTTAGTTCATTTAAAAGAGCATGATTTTATTAGCAGAAATCATCTGCCTAAAGTTTTTTTTAAAAGTCGTGTTGCCAAGGAAACCCCCAAATGTGGTAAGATTTCAGGATATTTTTGACCCTTCAGCTGTGACCCAGTTTCAGCTGGGTACCCACTTTGACGTCAAAATAACGCTAAAGTGGGTACCTTGTCGCGCATTTCTAGCAAAATGCGCACAAAGTATAATACATATTGTACAGTCTAGCGCGCAGCACAACTGCAATGCGCAAAGCTGGGTACCCACTTTGACGTCATACCTCATACTCAAATTTTTTTGGCCAGCTCTTGACTTTTTATGAGAAGATTAGCTAAAATGCATTGATTTCGATTGAAAATCATCATATTTTTAATGTTATTCTTCTTATAATTCTATTCTCGATCATATATCAATTTTTTTTTTACCATTGTGTAATCACTTTAACATGAAAATACATTGAAGAACGGCATAGAAACTGAATAATGAAGGATACAGAGTTCAGGTTACAAATACATGTAGGTAAAAGTATGCATTTATTTCATTAACTGGTTCCATTTCATACAGTATACTTGATTCAGATTGGCTTATAAAAGCAGGGTTGGCGCCAGGGTATTTTGATTGGGGGGGGGGGCAAGATGACTCATAGGTGAATTTATTGACATTTTAAATGAACAATGCCCCCCCCCCCCTCCCCAGTGCCGCCTCCGTATAAAAGAACAGTATTCAATTTGGTTAAGAATTGTAATGTTATTAGTGACAGTCCATTAGTTAAAGCTTCTAAAACTTACAGGAGATTTAGTACAACTAAAAATAACAGCAAATTCAACAATAAATATGACTGGCCCAGTATGACATCTGAAGGCATTTCATATCTTATCAATAAAAAAGGTAATTTTATCTATCATTACACTGTACCTTGGGATAAGTGCATCATATTACATGTACATGATTAACCACTTCCTTTCCTGACAAATCAAAGAGAAAAATATCATGTACAGGAAATGTCACTGTCATGAACATCAATTTTGTAGAACCATCCCCCCCCCCCCAAAAAATGTCACTGCATCACTTCCTTAAAACCAGAAATTGGTGTGAAAACCAAGGTTCTGTTTAGAATTTCGATCTGCTTTGCCATCAGCATAAAATACGTGTCTGTAGGTCCCTATACAGAAAAGAGAATCAGTTTGTTATAGCTTGAACATGGTCGCTTCAGAATGCTTACCTTTTCAACGATAAAAGCATGATCCTTGCAAGTACTACAGCAAACTCTGAGCTTACCAGGCTGGACTGACAGGCAATGACTCTTACAATATACATAGAAGCTAGGACGAAGGGCTGACCCCAGTTGAACATCAGGACTTCTCTCATCTAGAATATTTTTAGAATGTAAGAAAATGATAAAAAAAGAAAATTAAATGAAAACTGAAAAAGTATTTTTTATAGCACATTACACTATTTTATCTATGCACTTTACAAGTAAACTGAGAAGATACAAATATTTTATTTTAATACATCAAAATTCTAACAAATCTCTTAGCAATGGTATACATAACTACTCAATAGAATTACAGCATAATGATAAAACTTTATAACACAGACGTTTATTTCTTTATATGAGAATTATGATTTTAGTGAAATTACAGATATCAAAGTATTAACATACAATTCTTAAAGTAGCAGGTCTTCAGTGAGGTATTCGTATTCCATTTCTGTGGGGTTTTGTTCATTTGTTTGTTTGTTTTTCTTGTTTTTCATTTCTGTCTCTCAAATACTAATATTCTTATCGGTCATGAATAGCCTGACTCAAGGGTCGGGACCAGGAACAGAACAAATTCACACTGAGTGATACATGAAAGGATATGTACATGTATATGTGATTCTCCACCATAAATGACCAATAAGTCACAATGAGAATTTTAGAGTATACAGCTCAAATAGAGGAGAGCTTGGGATAGAAAAGTTGATTTTAGGCTTTTTCATTTATTCTGATAGGACAGATAGTTCATTTCCTGATCTACCATCTGACCAAATTTGGGGGCCATCTGCAATATAGAAATGTGTTTTTCTTTGATTTAAAATCATCATTTTGGGGCAATCTTAAAATCAAAGTATGCCAGCAATCCCTGCATGATGAGTAAAAACTTCAATTCAATCCAACCCTTACGGTTACAAAGCGCTGCACACAACACTTCACATTAAAATGTGTATGTAACTCAAAGAGTTATTCATTTTGTAGCTTTCAAAATCTAAAGGGAAGTATTTCCTTTGAACTAGTCCAAGTTAAATCCAATAATCCATTCCATTCATAGTCAACAAAGAGTTTTCACTCAGCTTTTTAAGTGAGACAGACAATAGGACACCAATAGGGCACCTCTAAATGGTCACTCCAATTTACATCCTGTTTTCTCTATTATTCTGATGGGTGATTAGCTTGTCTGACGAGCTCTCATTCTCATTGTAATTTCAAAGGGTTTGCATCTTCTAGACAAGGCAAACTAAATATCATTCAAAAGATTAGGGTCTAAGCTTTCATACTGTTAAATTGTTAAAAAGCATATTTCTGACTTACTGGTCGTTTTGTGGATGTCCGTCACATATAATTGCAAGAGGTCAAATATTGCCTAAGTTGCATTGTTCACAAAGTGTTTTCTTTCACCTCCACCTGTGCTTAATCATGACCTCATTTCCATTTTCTTTTCAATCCTTCCCATCCTTCCCAACAATATCTCTTTTATTCATCCTTTATTATGTCATCCTAACTGGCTCGTCATTGATCCTTGATTCTTCCATTCTTTGTTTCTCTATAGATCAGTTTACTTTCTGTTTCATATGCATGTAATTAAATTGATTTGTCAAACCAATGTACTGAGAGGTCTGCAGAGCACGCCAATAGATCAAGGCACCTCTGGAATTCATTTTATCTACATCTTACTTTCAGTACAGCTACAACTACCATTTTAGATTCTTCTATTTGATTTGGTGGTTCTCCTATCTGTTTCCTTGGCTGATTTTGCTTGTTTTTTTTTTTAATTTAAATGATTGTAGGGTGTATGGATAGTTTTGTGAAGTGTTGCATAATTACAATAAAAAACCTTTATACAAACCCTGGTCTATTATTCTTGACTCCAGTAGTGTATGCATTGATTGTTGTTCTATTTCTTCCTGCTTTATGATCTCAGGTCCACCATTGCTTACTGAGTGTTGAATCCTCTGCACAGGAACAGCATGAATCAGTGTGTTTTCAGATATCCTTAGGTCCTACATGAAAGAGTTTAGGAAGGAAGACAGAGAACACTGTTGAAAATGAGCAGTGGAAACTTACTAGCTTTGAAAGTGTGATTACAATCTTTTTGTTTTCAAAGACACGCATAACAGAAATGAAATTGTATAATCATTTTAGCATACAGGGGGGGGGGGGGTTTTTTCACAAAGATTTAAAGTTGACTTAAAGTCGCACTTAAATTCCTACTTGCATGCTGTACATTACACATCACCGCATTGGTCAGAATCGTGGTCAGGGGACGCGCGGTATTGGAAAGTCTATCAATGAGATTACGCATTAAATATCGGATGTGCATTGGCACTTAAGCATGACTCTAAGTCAAACTTAACTCTTTGTGAAACACCCCCAGATATTTTAGCGATTTGAGACAAGTTTGACATATTAGCGAGTTATTATTTTCATGTTTTTAATGATTTTTCTATACTTAGATATAAGCATTTTACCAAGTGGAAATTGTAGCGAAGACATCATTGCGAAATTAGCGAAAATTAAACCAATGAAAAATTTCATCTTATACAGTATCATAAAAATGAATTTTGTTATTAATAATGTGCCCTCTGGCACAGCTATGTGTTGTGACAGATTATCAAAGCAAGACCTCATAAGAATAACAAAAGCAGCTGATGTAGAAGAAACAAAGAAAGACAGCAGTAGATAGAGATATTTGAAAGATGAGTGCAAGCAAACATGACAGTCAGGTTTTAGCAATCATCAGTCCAAGACATTTTGCTCTGCATATTATATGACATGTACATTCAAAATTTAAGATTAATTAAGATTACCTCTATAAAAAAATATTGCCAAGAAAAATGAATGCAACTAGAGAGTAGACTAATTGATATCACATACAGTATAAACTGACATGCGCGTGCATGAATTAGGTCATTGATGGAATTTAACTGGTGTTCGATTCTGCACATTGACTGTGGTCTTTTGTTATCCCTAAAGCCATTAAGTATAGTAGAATGCTGGGTAAAGTTTTCTTGGGGGGGGGGGGCTTATTTCATAACAGTACAAGCTGTGGCCTTCACACAATTTTTTTTTTTTCTGGTGATTGGCACTCACAATAAAGTTGAAGATAACCTTATCCTTGATAGATGATTTGTCATACAGCTACAAGTAACTTACATGACTTAAACTTAGTTTAAAGTTAGCATGGATGTGTCAGGACTGCAAGAGACATAAGTACAGGCCACCGTCTGGTGTATTCTCGTACTATAAATGTAATGCAACTCACATCCTATCTCGACCTCGGTACTTGGAACAAAGCTGAATTCAAATCTGACATTGTAAATAAATGTAAAGAGCTTTACTACATTTACTTGCAGCAACAGGCCCTACTATTGTAACTGAGAAGGGAGTGCTAGTAAAAGTGCACATGAAGAATATGAGAGCCAAGAGATCAGCACTTGCTAATGCCAAAAATCTGCAAAATGATGAGCTGTACAAAAATGTATACCTGAAACCAGACCTAACGTACAAGCAGCGGTGTAAAGAATACGAACTGCGCCTAGAATTGAAATGTCGGAAGGAAAGAGGAGAGAGAAACTTGAAGATAGTGAGAGGGGTAATTGTCGAAGTAAAACCCCCTCCACCAAAGGAAGTGAAGTAGATACTCCACTTATAAGCACCACTGTATATAGCGCACCAGTTGAGCACCTTGCACCTGACACGTTGACTATGCCAGGAACTTTGGAGGAAAACCACCACGAAGAGGGCTTACAGAATTATGATTTACCTAGTCAAACTGTTCCAACCGAAAACCACGGTAAAAACTATCGGAACCTCAGAAAGCCAGTAGCTGTAAGTCAAATTTATACTTTGGAGGAAAGTCACCTCGGAGAGAACAGGGTTGATGAAATGTCCCAAGCTAATAACTTGGAAGTTAATCACCAGAAATCTGCAAGTTATAAGAAACAAAAACCTAAACCAAATGTCACTAGACAGAAGTTAAAGTGTATATACACAAATGCACAAAGTATAGTCAACAAAAGAGATGAACTGCAGTGTACTATAGATCAGGAGAATCCGGATATAGTAGGCATAGTAGAAACCTGGTTAAGCAGTGCAGTATCAGATGCTGAGATACAGGTGGCAGGATACCAGTCTACTAGACTAGATAGGCAGAATAAACCTCATGGAGGGATCCTACTCTACACTAAAGAAGGTATTGAGGTTCATCAAAGATCAGACTTGATATTAAATAATTATGAAGAAGCTCTGTGGTGTGATGTTTCAAGCCAAGGAGCAGAATTAGATTTGCTTCTTGGTATTGTGCATAGAAGTCCCAACAATACCAATGACCAGAATGACAATCTGAATAAAGTATTGAGACTACTTAATAGTGAACAGAAGGACATTTTGATAATGGGTGACTTCAATTACCGAGATATATATTAATTGGGAAACGACCCAGGCGGTCTCAAGCAGATCTGAAGCATTTCTGGATGTAATTATGGACAATTTGTGGACCCAGCATGTAGTCACACCAA
Organism: Echinometra lucunter; assembly: GCA_029962745.1. Classification (NCBI taxonomy): domain Eukaryota; kingdom Metazoa; phylum Echinodermata; class Echinoidea; order Camarodonta; family Echinometridae; genus Echinometra; species Echinometra lucunter. Next base: position 28,551,700 of record CM057160.1, on the reverse strand, counting down.
CCAGACAAGAGTCACTCCTGGACCTCGTAATTACCTCAAACCCTTGTGCAATTGATGAAGTTGAAATTATGGCACATTTAGGAAATAGTGATCACAATATGCTACGATGGGATATGAATTACCTTGTCCACCAGAGTGATACTGAATCTAAACGAGACTATAGAACTGCCAACTATGATGCAATCAGGTGTGAACTAGAGAAGATAGATTGGAATGATAAACTAAATAACAAGCCAGTAGAGCAGGCATGGAGAGAAACCAAAACTGTATTGCACCAGTTGATTCAAGACTTTGTTCCTATGAAACAACATAAGAAGAAGAAGAAAGCTATGTGGCTAACGAGGAAAGCACAGAAATTCGTTAGCCGTAAGCATAAGGCATAGAAGAGATATAAAGTGCACAAGTCAGCTGAAAGCCTTGAACATTACAAAAAGTGCCAGAAAGAAGCTAAGAGAGAAGTGGAGACAGCAAAAAGAGACTTTGAGAAGAAACTTGCCGAGAATATCAAGGCAGATTCTAAAAGTTTTTTTGCATATGTGAGGTCAAAGCAAAAAGTGAAGTACGCTGTAGGACCTCTTAAGAAGGAATCAGGTGAAACGATAAATGCAGGATTGGATACAGCTAATGCCCTCAATAATTTCTTTGCTTCAGTATTTACTAACGAGAGAAGTGATGTACCTATCCCTGAAACTATCTTTCACGGACCAGAGGATATGTGTCTCAAGGACTTTGTTATATCAAAGGAATGTGTGAAGCAGAAGCTTGATGAGTTAGACACAACCAAGGCAGCCGGACCCGACGAGATACCTCCAGTTATACTTCGGACAATGGCAGAACAGCTAAGTGCACCTTTCACCTACAATGTATATCTTCAACAATTCTTTGGAGGAAGGTTACGTACCTTCAGATTGGAAGCTTGCGCATGTTATCCCGATATTCAAGAAAGGTTCAAGGTCTCAACCTAACAATTATAGACCAATAAGTCTGACATCGACTACTGGAAAGGTGTTGGAAAGTATTATAAGAGACAAGATAACTGAACATATTGATGCTCACAACTAATCTATGATTCCCAGCATAGTTTCACCAAAGGAAAGTCTACAACCACTAACTTGTTGGAGTATCTGGAAGTTGTTACACAGACAGTGGACGATGGTATGCCAGTCGATGTAATCTTCCTTGATTTAGCTAAAACGTTCGACATTGTCCCACATAAGAGATTAATCAAGAAAATCCAAGCCCATGGAATTGATGGAAAGATACTGCAGTGGATTGAATCTTGGCTCAGTGATCGCAAACAAAGAGTTTTCACTCATGGAGTAAAATCCGAGTGGAAAGAAGTTACAAGTTCAGTAGTTCAAGGTTCTGTCCTGGGCCCAATGTGCTTTTTGATGTATATGAATGATATTGACATTGGAATCAACTCCAGTTCCACGATCAGTAAGTTCGCAGATGACACAAAGCTTATACATGCTGTCGGCTCTGACGAAGATGTACAAGGCATGCAAGACTCAATAAACCATCTTGACAGTTGGGCAGCAAAATGGTTAATGAGATTCAACCTAGACAAGTGTGGCGTTATGCACTTTGGATCCCGGAACCCCCATCGACAATATACGTTAAGTGGTTCCCAACTTAAAGAGACAGTAGAAGAGAAAGATCTTGGGATCCTGATTAACAAGTCATTGAAAGTTGTTTCGCAATGTGCAGCTGCAGCCAAGAGAGGTAACAGAATGCTTGGGATGATCAAACGTAGCTTCGCATATAGAAACAAGTCAATAATCCTATTAACTGTAGATCTACAAATCTTTAGTACGTCCACACTTGGACTATGCTATGCAGGCCTGGAGCCCTTATCTTGAAAAGGACAAGAGAGTATTGGAGAAAGTCCAAGCTAGAGCAACGAAACTTGTTCCAGGTATCCAAGAGTTGCCCTATGAAGACAGGCTTGCCAGACTAAATCTTACCACGCTAGAAAGAAGGAGAGAAAGGGGTGACCTTATTCAGACATACAGGATCATGACGCAGATCGACAAAACTAAGCCAGACAACTATTTCCAGAGAGCAGAATACCAAAGAACCAGAGGACATTCCATGAAACTAACCAAACATAGATCCAGACTAGATATTAGGAAGAACTTCTTCAGCCAAAGGGTAGTTGATAACTGGAACAAGCTCCCACAATGTGCCATCGATGCCCCAACACTCCTTCAATTCAAGATCATATTATCAAAACTGGGTTTTTAAATAGGCCCCAAAGGGCCCCCTTAACCCTGCCACACTCATCAGTCCTCCCTTGGTTATGAAGACTATGAGATGTGGCCATCAAGGTAATTTCAAGGTAATTTCATGATAGTCATACTCTACCTCCATTGTCTGCACGTCATCTATCAATTTTCCAGCGAAGATCAGCCGGATATCATCGCGGGACTGTCCCGCAAGGCGGGCGACTTCACTCCGCAGCTCGCCGCCTTTTTGCATCGAGTGGATGTTCACCGCCATTGTTGATGAATATTTTGCTGATTTACTGTTATTTTGAGGTCGAATTAGTTTTACTGATATCGGATACATATCCATGTTTCAATGACACTACAAACCCTTTTTATTCGGGCACAAAACACGAAAATAGATTACAGGTTTTCGCTTGTTTACTCAAATAGAGCCAGTGTGTAGATTACAGATCAGCCGCTTTCATATATATATTTTTTTTGTCCTTAAAATGTTTTCAACTTGTATACATGTACTGCAATATATTGTACGATAAACGATTGGAACTAATAGAAAATAATAAATCATAAATTTGAACAGCTTGCTCCCGGGGCACTGAACCGGCTATAGGTAATTTCAAATTGGGTTAGGGACTTATTATGTGGTACGTTACCCTCTCTCTTCACCTTTTCTTTGTTTGTCATGGTATTAATTGGAAGTGGGTGCCTACAAAAAGGGGGAGGGGGGGGGGGGTCTTGAGCTAGTGGTATTTGTTCTTCTTTCACTTCATTCTGTGGGATTTATGATAATTAACGTTTTTTTATTATATGATCTCGCTGCGATGATTTTTTTTTTTTTTTTTTTTGGGGGGGGGGGGGGGGTCAGGAGCGCTAACCTTGGTCCGTACGTGTGTAGAAAAGAGAGTGGATACCACTTATGCGGGATTTGGTTGCTATTTGTTTTGTTTTGTTTGTTTGTTTTGTTATATACTTAAAAGTTGTTTTACTCGAATATTTTTTTTTTTATATTCTACTATACATCTTTCATATTCTGTTATATTTTGTTATATTCTGTTTCTGTTTATTTTTGTGAAAATCCTGCTATACTTTGCTATTTATGTTACACTTTGTTCTTTTTCTGTTATATTTTGTAAAATTTTTGTTGAATTTTGTGAAAAAAATTGAGAATAATCCAATATGTATTGATTTAAAATCAATAAAATTTGAAACTTGAAACTTATACTTATACTGGGGGCCGGGGGGGGGGGGGGTACTCTCTTGTGAACATGTACAATACTGGTATGTTATTATTGTTACTCTTCCCCGTAAATAATCTTTAAAACTCTTAGTGGTGGCATTTCAACAGAGATTCTCTGGCGGGGGGGGGGGGGGGGGGTCGGGGTGAATGGGGGAAGGGGATTGTGGGAGCAACCACCTGCAATATAAGAAGGAGGAGATCTTAAAACAAAACAAAACAAAAGAAAAAATAGTGAAATGGTAATCAAATCTCGTCAAAAGAGGGGAAGAAGAAACGAAAGCACACTTTCGCAGATTCTTTTCTTTTTCTCCCATGCATTTCCTCCCTTTACGAAATTAAGAAGGGCGCCCTTCCTGCAACAAAATTGCCACTTCCGAATAGAGAAAAGCCTCTTCTCTCTTCATTGCTCTCAGAATTCTCGAGTTCATAGGTGAGTCTGCAAACTTATCCCCTCCCCATTTTCCAAAGTTAGCTCATGGCTTTTGGGAATTATATTTTAAGAGGATTATTAAATCGAGACCGTTATTGCTCCACTGGCATAACCACCCCCCCCCCCCCTTCGCGGCCCGCCCCAGTTCCAATTTTAGATGACCGCGATTTTAGAAAGTGTAATCCTGGTAGAAACTCCATATAAGGGAAAGTAAAACAAAACAAAGATATTTCTACCACCTACACCATCACCTGTTCAACAGTTCAACATGAGTACTTTTGTTATTATCATCATTATTATTAAATCTCAGTAAAGCCAGTTTTAAAAGTATATGCCCTGTCATAAATGGAATCGTAAAGGTTATTCCTGGTGGAAAAATACACTAATGGGGAATAATCTAATCTACTCCTCATCATGGCCTCCAAGCACATACCTTCCCACACCTTGTTCAAATGTATCAGTTGGCAGGATGCTGAGAAAATAATCATTATATGCAGCGAAAAAAACAAACAAACAAACAAACAAACAAAAAAGAATCAGATCAGGGGAACATGCTTTACCAGGCATGCTGGCTCGTTATTGAAAGAGCGTCCGCTTCGTGAACGGGAGGTCGTGGGTTCGATCCCCGCCGAGTCAAAGACTTAAAAATATGGATCCGTTGGAAGAGCAGCTGATAACAGTGGTTACCCTGGGTAAATAAGACGTCATTATTAGGCTACTGTTATTACATTTACAACACTTTGCTCTCCCGTGCACTTTCTGAAGTGGGTATTATAATGATCGCAATATAAAAGACAAAGTATATAGCTAGCTGTCGGGATTCTACAAAGTAACCATGTTGCTACTAGTTTCCCCCGCTCATTACATTTATTTGTATAAAGGTTTATATTACTAGTATACTGCAAAAAGGATAAGCCTTGTTGAACAATATCAGTCTCCATCGGAACTGGATGTTAAATTCAAAATGTGATATCGTTTTGTATTTATGATTTTGTATGTGTTTGAACCACCGACTAGACACTGAGGACATGGCCGTACGCAGCGGGGGGGGGGGGGGGGGGGGCATGCCCCTCAGAAATTTTCAAGACTTCCATTTTTTATAGAAAATTTTCAAAAATTCCACCCAAAGTGTGCACCAAATCCTTCAATTTCAATTTTTAAAATGCAAAAGCGCCCTCGTGACCAGCTCGGTCACTTGGCTATCTCGCTTGCATGTTTCTTTGAACATTTTACGTATTGGAAAATATATAGAAATCCTATGTATTATTGTTATTATTATTATTATTCCCCCCCCCCCCCCGAAAAAAATTCTGTGTACCCCCGTGAGTGAGCTAGAGAACCTTTGAATAGGAACTTGAAGAAGAAGAAGAAGAAGAAGAAGAAGAAGAAGAAGAAGAAGAAGAAGAACTTAGAGGCGGCAGTGGCGTATCTAGGCATTCAGGCGCCCGGGGCAAACAGTGAAGTTGCGCACCCCCCCCCCCCACGAGTGCCCAAACATGTCTACATTATGGTACCAAGCGAAGGAGCGAAGCGACCAAGTGGCGAATTTGAAAAAAAAATCCTTAAAAACGCAATTTCTTGCCCATTTTACCAAGGAGATTTGGCAATTGACCACTGATATTGAACTGTATAGAGAAGATCGAAATTAGATATTAATAAACAGTTTTCTGTTTTCTCAGTTTTAAAATATGGTGTAAAATTAACGAAAACCCCTTGAGAAATATTCGAGGTCTGATTTTAATAGCAAGGCGACAAAAAAATTTAGATTTCTTTCAAATGTTTAACCTTTCCAAATGCTGTATACTGGGGGCGCAGTATTAGTGAGAGGCAGATGAAACTTATGATAGCGAGCAAAGCAACGAAAATTGCATCATTATTTTTCTAATTTTCAACCCCTCTTAAAAATGCTATTTAAAAAGCCCGTGATATCCTGAACAGAAGTGTATTCATGTGAGGGAGCAAAGCGACCGAGAACTAGAAAAAATGTGGCATTTTATGGCATCTTAAAGTCTTAAACCGTCAAAAACTCCATATCTGATGCATTTATCCTGCGGATGGGGGAGGGAGCGCATAACCCTTAAAGGTTATGATTTATCCTCATTTTCTCCTTTATCATTTTCTCTTGCGTCTTTTGTCCCCCTCTAAAGTGCCGCCCTTATTAGATGTTAAAATTTCTTTCAAATGTTTAACCCTTGCAAATGCTGTATTAGGCAACAAGGGGGGGGGGGCAGTATTGACCAAGAGGCAGATGAAACCTACATGACAGCAAGCAAACAAATAATAAAATAAATAATAAATATTTATAAAGCGCACATTCTGGTAAAGTACCACTCAAGGCGCTACATTAGAAAATCAATCAATACCTAAGTAATCTTACAAGGAAAACAACATAAAACAATTTACAATATATAAACAGAAAGAAAAACGAAAAGAAAACAACAAAGAAAAGAATAATCTTCCTAATAACTTTGAGTGAACAGAAAATGTTTGAGTCTTTTTTGGAAAGTAGATAAACAGGGGATATTTCTAATTTCACTTGGCAGTTTATTCCATAGTACAGGTGCAACATGACTGAAAGCACGATCTCCATAGTGGGTGGTTCTGCTTCTGGGGACTACAAGCACAGTGGAGGTAGAAGATCGCAGAGGATACTGATACTGCTTCTTTACAAGAAGATCCTTAATGTAATTGGGAGCCATGTTGTTGAGTGCTTTGTACACTAGAGTTAGGACCTTGTATTCAATTCTCTTTAACACAGGAAGCCAGTGAAGCTCCTTTAAGGTTGGGGTTATGTGTTCATGCTTCCTTACTCGGACAAGAACTCTGGCAGCCCTGTTTAAGACTCTCTGGAGTCTTAAGATTAAAGAACGCGGTAGACCAGCAAGTACGGCATTGCAGCAGTCCACACGTGATGTTACTAATGCATGGATGATTTTCCTAGCATCCGCATGAGAGAGATACTTCCGTACTCTGGCAACATTCCACAAATGATAGTTTGCACTTTTGCAGATTGCAGCAATGTGTGCATCCATGTTCAGAAATTTGTCCAAAAGAACACCCAGATCACGAACTGTATCTGAAAACAGGCACGACAAATTCATTTATCATGAGTTCTGACAAGTCAACAGTAGAATGCTGATTTCGAGAACCAATCAGTATAACATCTGTTTTCTCATTGTTCAATTTCAGGAAGTTCCTCTCCATCCACTTCTGCATGTCCTTGATACAATTCTGAATGCGAAGACATGCATCGGTGTAATCAACACCTTGTTTGAAAGCAACATAGATTTGTGTATCGTCTGCGTAAAGATGGTAGTTCATGCCATGATGTCGAGCAATGTCCCCAAGAGGAGTTACATACATTGTAAATAATATCGGTCCGAGGACAGACCCCTGGGGAACGCCACAATCAATGATCTGCTGGTCAGATCTAGTGTCCGCAATCACGACTGCTTGACGTCTTGATCTAAGATAAGATTGAAACCATTGCAGAACTTTCCCGGATATTCCGAACCGGTCTGTCATTCGTCTCAAGAGTAGCCCATGATCCACAGTGTCGAACGCCGCCGACAGATCAAGCAAGACCAAAAGGACCATCTGCTTACTGTCTACGGCTGTCAGAATATCGTTGGTTACTTTGATTAGAGCAGTTTCAACGCTATGCCCCGGCTTGTAGGCTGATTGCATACTCTCAGAAAGGTCATTGTCCTTCAGATAGGAACAAAGTTGACGAGCTACAACCTTCTCCAGAACCTTAGAGAAGAATGAGAGTTGAGAGACAGGTCTGTAGCTGCTAAGAGACTCTGGATCTAGAGTACTCTTCTTTAGTAGAGGTGTTACCAACGCCATCTTAAAAATTTCAGGAACAGAAGCAGATAAAAGTGAGGAATTTGTGATAGCCAATATCATCTCTGCAAATACAGTAGGTGCTTGCTTTACCATCCAGGTGGGCACAGGATCAAGAGCACAAGACTTGCAGGGTGATGATTTAATGATCCTCACTATTTCATCGAGAGAAGATAACTGAAATTCTGCCCATCCTACTACAGGAGGTGCTACCAACATGCTGTTCAAGGCATCCGATCCAGACATTCCTTGTCTAATTTTGTAAACTTTGTCCCGGAAGAAGATGCTGAAACGATTGGCAATGTCTGTTCTATCTGTAGGCAAAGTAGTAGGTTTTGATCTGCCAAGAAGATTGTCAACCACTTGGAAAAGTCTTTTCTGGTCACCATCACAATCCTCAACCTTTTGCTTGATGTAATCTCTTTTAGCACAAGATGTCATTTTCCTGTGGAGATTACGTTCCTTTGTGAAACTCAGACGATCCCTCTGCAGTCTAGACCTCCGCCAGCGCCTTTCGGCCCTTCTAGTGCACTGTTTTTGAAGTCTGATCTCAGATGTATACCATGGCATTTGTTGGCGGTCTACAATCTTTGTCATTTTAATTGGTGCATGCATATCAACTGTGTCCTTGATTACATCATCAAGAAGCTTCGCTTGTTTATCAACATCAGTTTCATTCTTGTAATCGCTTAGATTCAACGATGTCTCAACATCATCCAGGAACGATATTAAGTCTACTGAGCGAAACTTTCTGTATTTTTTCACAACTGCTTCATGATTGGGCTTTGTAAGTCGACAGTGAAAATGAACGGCTGCATGATCTGACAGAAACGATCCAACTTCCACATTACTGACCACTGTACAATCTGATCTTGTAATAATAAGATCGATGGTATGGCCAGCCATATGTGTTGATTGGCCAGTATGTTGCACCAGACCAGAGTCACTCAGTACGTTTGAGAAGTGAACCGTTTCAGGATTATCAGTAGCATCCATATGAATATTGAAATCACCCACTAGAACAAAGTCACCATTCATGATGACGAGCTCATCCAGAACTGGCGCGAACTCAGGTACAAACATCTGTCTTGTTAGGCCATTTTGAGCAGATGGAGGTGGTCTGTATAATACTGCCAATAGAACAGAATAATTTCCTATGCAAAGTTCAAACTCAGCATACTCGAAACTTCTGAACTGTTGAAGAGGTCGCTGGGAAATATTTACATGATTTTTTGTAATGATGGCAATGCCACCACCTCTTCCTTTCCTTGGGACTGAGATGTAGCAATATCCCTCTGGAAGTAACTGACGAGGAGTAACGTCATCTCCTTCTTTTAACCAAGTTTCTGTCAGTGCTAGGACATCGATGTTGTTCTCAACAATGAAAGATTCAATGAATGCCATTTTGTTACATACCGATTGGGCATTGAGGAGTACACACCTTGCACTTTCAAGATCCGGATTAGTGTTCTGTAAGTTGATCAGGTTTTTCTGATTAGCAGTATACTGACGGCTAGATGGACGAACATTTCGAGGCTTTACGATGACCTGGACTGGCCTCTGCTTTCTCCTTCCTCCGCGTTTTCCTCGATGTGTTCTCAGACGCTTCCTCTTTCCCTGTTTGAAAATAGGGGCGTCTATTTCAGCATACTTGGCAGCATCAAGCAAAGAGACTAATTCATTCCTCTTTGGGTTGAGATCAAGTAGAAAGTCTCGATCATACACCATTCGGTTATCCATATTGCAGTGACTGCTGTCTGATGTGGCAGTCAATTGTGTCACGGTTAAGGAGCAAATAGTAGCCAGGGTCCAAGCCAAGACCCCAACAATGACAACAATACTAGACAGTCTGAAGGAGTCCATTGTATGTAGAGTCATGATGAGCCAAACAATAGAGTAATCCTATTCATTGTAGGGATGAGCAAACTTGAATGATGTCCATGTTCATTTACAAGGCTAGTGGACTGCTACTCAAAATGGCTAATGCAGGCTACAAGCTGAGAAGTCAAAAACTTGTTTGACAGTTAGCACCGTTGAACCACAAGATAACAAGTCCAAAACTGTCTAGTGACATCCAGGTATGACAACAAACCATTTGATAGATAACTAAAAACAGTTCCTCTCATTAGAAGGATAAACAGTAAAAATACTGGAGAGAGCTAAAAGGGGTCAACCAGTTAGGCGCACACACACTTTTATAAAAAAAAAAACAACGACAACTGCACCGCAACTGCACCACTATCTTTAAAATTCTGAACCTCTTTTTAAAGGCTTGTTTAAGAACTATTATAGGCGCGAAATTATGAGATTCTGAGAGGATCATGCGAGAGAGCAAAGCGACGGAGCTTTAGAAAATTTTTGCACTTTAAACCCTCAAAATCTCTATTTCTGATGCATTTACCCTGCGAATGGGGGGGGGGGCGCAAAATCCTAAAAAAACAAATTTCTTCATTTTCCTTTTTTTTTCTCTCTCTCTCTCTCTTGCGTTTATTGCGCCCCCACAAAGTGCCGCCCGGGGCACGTGCCCCTCTTGCCCCCCCCCCCCAGATGCGCCACTGATGGGCGGATCATCGCACGGGGGCCAATCGGCCTGCCTCCTTTTTTGAAACAGAGAACTGTTATACTTCATCAGCGAAATTGGGGGATATACAGCTGAAATTGCCGTTGATCCCCCCTTTTGAAAAATTCTGGATCCCGGCCGTGAAGAAGAAGAAGAAGAAGAAAAAAAAGGTGAAGATGATCATCGAGTTTGATGATGCATTAGTAGGCCTACTTGCACATATTTCCACATCATTCAAAAAGTGCCTACCCCCGCATCTCTCGGTATTTTCTTACGCCACTGAGCAGTTGAATCAGATGCATAGAGATCCTGCACTATGATCAGATGTTAATTTTTGTTTTTGTTTTATTTTGTGAAACTCTGTTTTATTTTGTTTTTAAACATTGCGATGATTATCAAATCAAGCTGTCGGTTGTTATGTTCCCGGAAAGTACGAAATAAAACAAATAAAATTATGGTGTAGATGCAAAGAGACAATAATTATTATATGATAAACAGAAAACCAGTCGACTGAGTAAATATCATTTAATGATTTCTGCGCTATCAATCAAATCACTGCACGTGTGTATAGAAATGAAAGACATTGTTTGTGAGCATAGAGCAAAACAAAACACAGTTTTATTTTAGCCTATACCGTACCCGGAAGTAATCAGCCCAAACAGAGACAGCGCGAATGCAAAGTTGTATGGTTTACGATTGAAATAAGGAAATGGCCTCTTGACAAAGCAGTAACTACGGCAGCCTATTTCTGATAAGAAAGGACCTAGTAATGTTTTATAATTTTTGATTCACATTTGCTTGGAATTGCGGGACAATGGCCAGGCAGGGTACACTCGGAGGCGGCTATACGACAGTTTTTCCAAGTTCAACTTGTTCATCAATGTATGACGGTAAGGCCAGGAAGATCACTGGGAAACTGTGTGTGGGAGGCCGAGGCGAGGGTCAGTGAATAGACTGTTCGTTTTGTATATATGCACTAAAATGTATGGTATCCTGTAACTACACAAAACCTCAGCTTTAGCCTTCGGCTTTGTTGTAGCCTGCAGATTCTGCTGTATTAATATAGGAAATAGAGTATCCTTGTGCAGATGTACATGTATCGGGTATGGGCAAACCCGGAGAATAGGGGACCAGAACACGCGGTGAAAATCATTTTGATTTTTGCCAGAAATGTTCTCACACTTGTCAAATGTTTCATCATGAATCTTGTGCAGATTGTCCCCCTCGCCGCCAACTCTGCCGCTGCCACCGGCTGCATTTACGTTTGCACACAAATGAATATGTGTGTGCGTTCCGGTCCCCTTTTCTCCGGGTTTGCCCGGGTATGACGTCTACAAGTACAACACAATGAAATTACTTTGCATTATAACTGCGAGTGAGTGTGTACAAACTGCCCTAGTCAAGGGAAGGGAGTAAAGTTAGATGGTATCGGTAAGAAACTAAGATGGAGTAATAATAATGATAATGATAATGATGATATTGTGGATATAGCACTTAATACTAGACCGAAAATTATGTCTCCTGAGGAGCCGACCCTACCAAAATAAGGGGCTAATGGATTAGAGACAGAATTTTCGGTCTAGTTTACATCTCCTATTATCTCCAAGTGCTTTACAGAAATATCATTACCCCAGTCATTGGATTCAGGCTTGTCCACACACTTTGTATGCACCTTGTCCGTTACCTGGGAAGCATTCCAGTCAGGTGTATTTTGCAGATGATCACACTGCAAAAGAAACACTTTTGCACTCTGCCCGGTACCCACATAACCTGGATGGATAGTGGCAAATGTACACATACATTCATATTTTGCCATTAGTGCCGAGGCAGGACTCGAACTCAGACTATCCACTAGATCAGGACACCTCTACAGTTACCGTAGGTCTTTACCTGAACAGCTAGCCTAGTGGTGCTGTTGGTGCGAAAAAAGAGAGTCCGGAACGTATAATGCATATTGTATGGTTTGGTGCCCCATGTCTGAGCGTAACTGAGTGATTCTAACATCACAAAATGAACACAACGAAGTGAACGAACACATCATCTTCATATCAATTTCAATGATATGTATCAGTGAAAAAATGAGGAAAAACTGATTAAAAATGTCTATGTATTTTTACTCACATGCCTTGAAAATGCCACCTTTCATACAAAAAAACCCGAACTGTGTTCAAAGTGAATGAGTGCGCAGACATGGGAACCTTCCTTCGTTTAGTGTCAAATTGACACCATCGCCTTTTCTTATGAAAATGATATTGTTCTTACTCAAATTTTAATGAGAGTTTCAGCACAATTACTCTCTAGGATGAAGTGAACCATTAGAGGAATACCAAAGGAAAGGTTTGTCAATTTCAAGTGAAATATTAGGTGTGCAGACATACATGTAGGGCCCCATCATGTTTGGATCCAAATGCATCTTTTCGCACCACTCTGTTTTACTGCATTGTTGTAGGCTACCTTGCAGAAAAGCCTGAATAATGTCTGTTCCATGAGTAATCTTGTTTCATCATGTTGTTATATGTACATATTACTCATAATTTTGTGGAATCAGATCTTTGGCTATTTCTTGCAATATTGTATGCTCTTGTTACAAGCGTTTATCCTTTCTTCTGTGAGAGTTCGCATTACTACACAAGCACATGTACATGTTAACCCATTCGTGACAGAGGTCCACATTTTGTGGTTTGGCCTAATAACTTTTGATGCAAAGCTCTAAAAATCATACTAAATACATGAGCAGAAAGAGCAAAAAATTCTACACAAACTGTGCCCATTTTGGTTGTTATTTGATGCTGAAAATTTTTTAAAGGAAAATAAGCATTAAAATCCTTAAATTGGCAATGTGATGCAAAGTTTAAAATCACTCTTTTATCCTGCAAATCGGCAACTTTTTGACCTCTTATCATACTTTTTGTCAATTTATTTTTATTTCAGATACATGATGTTTTGTAAGAAAAATATAGCAATAAATTAAAAAATTGTTGATGTTGCCAATTTGAAGAAAAAAAGCTGATCAAATTAGGCTTCAAATAATTCCTGTCATGAATGGGTTAATGTGCTGTGATGGTGCAGACCCTTCATTACTACTAACATTGTATTCTCCCACCTGAATGAAGTACTGTACTTTTAATTTTTATGACTACCTTTTGTACTTTTTGATACTCTCAGGGATGTCATGGGAGGGGGGGGGGGGGGCTGGGTAGGTAGGAAATAAATATGTCAAGTTCATAGGGAATAGGTCATTTCTGAAACATAGGAATCAGGGAAAATATTGATAACATATTTGTTTTCCAGAATTCAACCCCTGTTAATTCTGTGTAGACCAGGGAATATATAAGTTCATAAGCAACTTGTGTTCTGCTCTACAGTTTTTTTCTGTGTACATGTATCTCACAAAACTGGTATACATGTATGTTGATTGAAAAAATTTACCCGCATGTGCCGGTATTCTGAAAATCGTGTTATCTTTTGTCTTATCTTCACTGTGTTAATTGTCATAACAAATTTAAAACGCGTACTTATGGTTGGTATAAACTGCGCAAATGACCAGCACACAAGACAAAAGTGCACGATGTGTGCCAATGGCGTACGTATTTCTGATTGCAAAGATAACACGATTTTCAGAATACCGGCCCTGATGTCACAAGAATGAAAAAAAAAAGAAAATTGTTTAGAGATGGTATGGCAAATTTGTTTAATGATGAGTGATTAGTTACATTGTACAAATACTTTAGATAAATGCATTTTGATTCCATTCTGTTTTATCCCCACTGATGAATGGCCTAAAACATGTGATTAACCTCATTTCTGTTAATCCTCTCATATTGAATTGCCATTTAACAACTTCCTGTTTGTTAGGAACAATGAATACATGTACAGTTTGTATGAAAATTTGTAGATATTCATTGTTCTGTCAATTCTGCTTTTATATTGAAGTTGAAATGGAAATATATGTAGGCACTAATGAGTGGTGGACATAATAAAACCCTGGTCTTCATCTTCAATTCAGGCTTATATTCACTTTTACTCTGCTGCTTAACTACAGCATACAATATACAGGGTGTACAAATGAGATTTTAGAGATAGGGACTTTCTCCCCTCTGCCATGCCTCACCAATATATTTGCCTAGCAGGGATCTGACTTGCATCAATTCACTTGAATGGTCAGCTCTAAACTTTTCTTCGTTGTATTTAACCCTTTTAGTGGCAGAAATTGAAACCACTAAGTATCTACAATCATAATGATCTACAATGATCTACAATCATGTATTTGGTGACATGAAACCTGCGTTTGTCTGGAAATTCATTAAGGTTCATTAGTTACATGTAAGTAAGGATATGAAATAAAATTATCAGTATACTTGTAATTGTAAGAAGTGCAAAAAGTATAATGACTGAAAAATATTCTTGCAAAACTTTGTATTTGTGGGTTTCATAGTTTTAATAGTGGACTTAGTGGTTTTGAAGAGGATAACTTTAATCGGTTGGAATTGTGCAGATAGTGTGTGCAGGGGTATTTCTCACGGTATACAATGTATAATGGACATCGATATAAAATGCATGTATATTATCAGAATACACAGTATTATAAAATTCTTTTTATGACATCCAAGGTGACAGTATATTTGTGGAAAAACTTTATATTACATGTACTTGTGTACATTGTACTTGTGCCTTCCTTCCTCCATCCTTTTAAAAACAAGTGGTGAGTCTGAATGAGTCAACAATGCCGTATTTTTCTTTAACTGGTTTCCAGACCAGTATCCAGTATCCACTCTACATGTAGACCACTTCAAGAACATTTGCAGGAAATATAGTTTAGCAGAGTAAAGGGGAAGTTTTTTTCTGTCTTGCTTATGAATTATTGGGATCTCTTTTAGGATCCTCCCAATAATTATAATATTTTGGAGGATTTTACGACTCGGGATGCAAGCTTTAAGATATTAGTTTTCAAAGCGTTTAAAGTTGAAATAGTACACATTGTAGAATGTATAGATACTTGCCAACTCTTCTGATTGACAACTTGGTGCGAAAAAAGAGAGTCTGGAATGCAAAATGCATATTGTATGGTTTGATACCAATTTAGGTGGTAAACTAATAAAACTACCGCTTTTCATGGAATTTAACCATATACCTCACTGTACTAAAACAACAACAAAAATAGTAATCTACTGCTTTTTCATTCTTCAGTGTTGGTAAGTATGTGTGCAACCATCATCACAACATTTCAGGATTGATCATCATACGGGGGTAATTTTCTCTTGGGGGGGGGGATTGCATCAAATTTATGATCCTGATAATTGTGTGATGTTTTACATTGTACTCATGGAAAGATTTGAATAAAAATTGTAAAAATGGAATAGAATAGAGTGCTTGGAATCACTCCCAGTATTGTGCTTTGTGATTTTTAAATTACATTGACAGGAATATGCATTTTATTTAAGAAAAAGCTTGATGATTATTTTAACAACATACATCATAAAGTGCAGGATATGCTTAAAGGAGAAGTCTAGGCGATTTCTGTAAGCATGGATCATAAAGAGAAAAAATTCAGCAGCTAGAAAATGTCTTACTTTACCCGACAAACCCTAGGATTACCGGTACTGAGTAATCAACAATTAACTTGTATAAACAGTAGTTCTAGTACGAGCCCATTTTCATCCACAATACAGTTCGCATCCGGGCCCAGTGACGTAGCTGATGCACAGCAGGCAGGCCAGGCAATGCAAGCGCTATGCGTGTACGACATTCCGGCTCAAGGTGGTCTTCGCACACTTTCTTTAACTTCGAAAATTTCTAAGTTATGAAGTTGAATTTGTCCGTTCTAATATCATTAATCCATCAGGCACATCTCTCCCTGTCCATCAGGGGATTTGGGATTGCAAAAAAACTTCTCTTTGGAACAGAACTGGTGTGATTTGTACACCCAAAAGCTAGACATATCGTCATTTTGCATAGAGAATGTGCAGAGGATAAGTGCGCATGCGCAGTGCAACTGTATCGCCTACATCACACTACCAATGACCATATTTGGGTTTCAGTGGGAAATTCAATTATTCGGAGTAAAAAAGCCAACACTTAATCAGTATTTAAAAATCACAGAAATCATTTTGATAAATGAAAGTAGCATTGTCTGTTAGCGTGAATTGTAAGCTTTATAGTGTAATTTTAATGAAATCGTCTGGACTTCTCCTTTAAGTGCTTCCCCTTTTGTTGTGAAGAGTATTTCATTATGTCAGACTACAATCATATACATTGTAAGGATCTTGATGATAATATTGTTTCAGAACGTCAATGCTTAGTGTGATAGTAGAGAAGATTGAAAGCAAATTCAAGGTCATTTGTCATCGAGTGTCCAATCTAATAATGAGTACCGAGAAACTCAGTAGTGTCATTTCTGGACATACATATTCATGTATTTGACCTGATTTGAGCTGTACATGTAGTAAAGTTATAGGGCTGAAATACACATGGGTAAGTCATGCGAAAGTCATTGTGATTTATTTAGCATTATGAGCGCCTGCAAAAGGCGCCTGGATGGAATGCTCCCCAGGGAGTGGAGAAGGTGCATACATTGTGTGTGGACACGCCTGAATTTGATCATCGGGGTAATAATATTTCTGTAAAGCGCTTAGAGACATCTGAGAAATGTATTAGGTGCTTTAAAATCCTGAATATTATTATTATTAGAACATACAGTGTATGTAGAAAATCTTGTTTCTAATTGATGATATATAGGGGAAAAAGGCTAGGAGTGCCTACCGTACATACAGGAAGAGCAAACATGATTGAATTTGTTGTGTGTTCATCACCTGTATTGTCCCCATATGTAGGAAAGGTGATGTTGTTAGGGCTTGATTAAGCAGACTGAAATGTCAGAGAGACAAGGAAGCGAGCTGGAAACAAGAAGTAATCACAAAGCAAGCGGGAGTGACATTTCAAGGAGGTCATGATGGGATAGAAGAAAGGTAGAGGACATCTTCACCTGGATAAATGAAAAGAGATGTGATGGCTCTGTTATAGCAACTAGGTGCTTTTACACCTATACGATCAGGAAAAATACCTGCAAATAATGAGAACCTTTCCAGACCCAAAATACCCGATAATTCTTTCGTGCATTCACACCTCCCCAAACCAGACCTCTATGGGAAAGTTCTCATAGTCATGAGCATGTGCATTACTGTTCATGCGCTAGTGTTTGATGGGATAGAAGTTCTTGTAATTTGCTTTCACATTGCAAATATCCCTGCGACCTTGGAGAAGGTACGTGTAATTTGAGAGAGTACTGTACCTATGAAACTACACGGTATACATGTATTTCTTCGGGGATATTATGAGTACTTTCGATTCACATTGGCATAATACCTGGTATAAGTTTTCTGATGTGGGGAGAATACCTGATCAGAAAATACCAGGTATTTTTCCTGATCGGGTAGGTGTGAAAGCACCTACACATGTACATGTACTGAGAGGTATTGGGTTCAGAAGTAGTTGATCTGTTATTGGCCTTGGACAAGGTATTTTCAGTTACAGTCTGTGTCAAGTCCCCCGGAGACATATAAGTCCCTTGGTTACGTATGTTCAAAACACAATTTCTTGCTTTTCCCTCAGGTGAAGTTCATTTTACACTGTTGAATACTAAGCCCAAGTTAACTAACTCTGGGCATGGATCTATGGAATGGGCATGTTATAATGAAATCAAATTGCATTCAACTGGTTAAATCATCAGTCAGTCAGTGAGCTAATACTGTGAGCTGTACTGATTGTCATTGACCAACCCCTTCCTCCCCCCCCCCTTCTTTAGATCAGTACAAGTGTATTTAGAGGCCTGTGTACTTGTTAGGTGAGTGTCTCCACTCTCTGGTCAGCCTGTCTGAGGTCTGGTTGAAGTAGATTGGGGTCATGGAGAGAGATATTAAGATCTGTCTTCCATCATCCATCGATGTTTAATGGAAGAATACAGAAGGTGCCTGAGAGGCTTTCAACAGATAACAGATACAGCGTCTACTTTCAGATGAAAACTGAATCGAAGTGGATTGTGGTTATGAGTATAGTTTATATCTTCCATCTTGCATTATACATGTATGTAATGAAAAAAATTGCATAGTGCCTTAACCCATTCGTGACCGAGGTCCACATTTTGTGGTTTGGCCTAATATCTTTTGATGCAAAGCCCTAAAAATCATACCAAATACATGAGCAGAAAGAGCAAAAAATTCTACACAAACTGTGCCCGTTTTGGTTGCATCAATATTCGTTGTTTGGTGCTGAAATTTTTTTAAAGGAAAATAAGCATTAAAATCCTTAAATTGGCAATGTGATAGAAGGTTTATAATCACCGTTTTCCCCTGCAAATTGGCAACTTTTTGACTTCTCATCATAATTTCTGTCAATTTATATTCATTTCAGATACATGACGTTTTATAAGGAAAATGTAGCAATAAAATAAAAATGTTGGTGTTGCCAATTTGAAGAATAAAAGCTGATCAAATTAGGCTTTAAATAATTCCTGTCACGAATGGGTTAAGTGCTGTATAAGTATGTGTAGTTTCTTTCTTCCATTATCAATAGAGAATATTAAATAAGTGTCGTTTTTCATAGCCTCTTACAAGTGCTGTACAAGTAACTGACCAAAGCAATTACTTATGAAATGTTTAAGTGGAAGAGATAAAATGAGGGGATGGAGAAGATGCTTGTTTTGTTGAAGAGAAGAGGCTTTTATACTCACCATATTGATTAGTCATAGGATTAAACTAGTCTGCCACCCTTATTAACTACCTAGCGAGTATTAATTCTTAACCAAAGACATTGGATTACAAGACAAATTACTCTCACCTACTTAGGAGTACATTTTCACAAGGGTAAATGCTGTGTTAAAAACGGACTCTGAAAAATGCGTCCGCCATTGGTATAACGTGTGAGAAGATGTCTCATATTTTCTTGATATTTCATATCTAAAACTTTGTTTTTGAAGCCTGATTTTTGCATGAGCGGAAGGATGGATAGTTTTTAAAAAATTCTTGAATCTTTATTTTCAATAAATTGCAGTATAAATCCCCAGGATCATGACTGCTTTTTGACGGAGTCACCTGCCATAGGGCTAACACGTGAAAACAAGAATTTTAAGAAGGATTATTGTTCCCATATTGTTATCTTAAATTTATGGCAAATGTAACTTACATGTAATTTGAGACTATGAAAAAGCTTACTGAAGGCTCAAAAAGTGAGAGAGATCTCCCATAAATCCCAGGGAATATACCTGCTTTTAGTCTTCCAGCTGCCCTAGGTTAACATGCAAAAACAGGGATTTTGAAATGATTTTGATTCCCATAGCTTTTATTCAAATTTAAGAAAGAAGTGATTTGCATGAAATTTCAAGCTCTGGAAATGTATAATTGAGGCTTGATGAGTCCAGTAACCCCCCCATAAATCCCCGGGAATATGCATGCTTTTGACCAAAAAAAGCCTCGCCCGCCATAGGTTTACACGCAAAACAAGCAATTTTCAGATGATTATAATTCCTATAGTTTTTATTTGTAGATATAAAAAATGTGAATTGTATGCAATTTGGGACTTTGAATAAGCTAATTGAAGGCTCAACAATTTTTAAAAACCTCCCATAAATCCCCGGGAATATGCATGCTTTTGGCCTTCAAGCTGCCATAGGTTAATACACAAAAACAGGGAATTTGAAATTAAATTAATTCCCCTAGCATTTATTCATATAAATCGAAAAGGTGATTCACATGAAATTTCAAACTCTGAAAATATATAATTGAGCCTCGACGAGTGCAATATGCCAATAGACCCCCCATAAATCCCCGGGAATATGCATGCTTTTGACCATTTTGTAATACTACATGTGAAACCGCTTGTTATTATCGTTGACATCATGTGACCGTGTACTTTCTCTGTATCATGTGTCACATGAGACACCGACACGTCGTCTGCTAGAGCAAGGGAGGTAAAAATTGAACGGGTAAAATTTAGAATTGATTAGAAACACTGTTCTATTGTGCTTCAATTGTATTAATGAAGTCAGTTTTTCAGATCAGTTGTGAGAGTAGAGAATATGAAAAAATAATAGGAAAATGAAACTCTTTGAGAGGGAGAGAGGGGAGAAAAAGACAAAGCTGATGGGGGGGGGGGGGGGAGGTAAATGGGATAAGCCTACTTTTTTTGAACAGAATTGAGGATTCAGCAGTAAATATATCCTCAGCTGGTATCGTTATAGAAGGTTAAATAGTATTTGATTAAAAATGATATAGAGGCTGGAGCATTTTTTTCCCCTTCTTTCATAAGTGAAGGTCCTGTTGCACCTAACACTAGGCCTACCGCTTTTTTTTTTTTTTTTTTTGGATCGCCTGACTCCTCAGATTGCTAAAGCAGAATACAGTCTTACAAAACCTCACTTTCAGTTATTTCCATTGAAGGCTTATCCAAGAACCCCCTTGTCCCTAGGCCTACATGCCAGCAGCCACCAAAAGTGATGTCTGATTTCACACATCGAGTGAAAGGAAAAGTGCAACCCCGGTGCAGAAGGAACATGACAAACCTTTTTTCCTTGTTTGTCCAAAAGCTCAGAGTATGGTACCTGATGATCTTTTCTTTACAAAAAATTTATATATATATTTTTTTGTTGTTGGTCAGACATGGTCAGACGTGCTAGTCCACCCAGCTAAGAGAATTTTGAATAGTCTTTATATTCCTCACACGCAATCTCCTTTTTTTCAAAGCCCTTTCACCTGTCTCTATGGACTTTAAACACAAGGCCTATATTTTATAGGTTTGTAATTTGCATACATCGTGATACATTATTATATAAAGTATTCTGATTAAGAGAAAAACTTGAAGATCTCCTGTTTATTAATTTTATTTCAGAATTTCAAGACATCACTGTCAGATATCCCAGCATTTGCTCATATAGAGATTAATATCAGGAAACACGTTTACCCCCCCCCCCATCATAGAATTTCACAGCAATCTCTCCTGTAATAACTTATTAGCTCTGGCCCTTCTGATTCTCACCCTTACTCCCTTGCCTGTTGCAGTTAGAGTTGATCATATCTGTTGGTGGACATAAGTTTTATTTTATTCAGCACAATATCAATATTGATTATGTTACGCCCTTCACCTCTTAAGCTCTTTACCAAAAGCGATGTGCAGAAAAATAAGAAAAATAAAGAAGATAAGAAATACAAACGTCTAGATAAAGGCTATAATGTCTTTTTCTCTAGGCCATCTTGATAAAGGCTATAGGCTTTCCCCGATTGACATGTACTACAATACGCTTTATTTTGGTACTGAGAGTTCTTCGTAAATATATATTCTTTGTTCTTAACCCACCTTGGAACCCAATGGACCCCCCTGATAAGCCTATGGTAGAGTCCCCAGTTTATCCGCGATATGGAAAACGGAAAAATTTCACGGAATTCGAGAAGAACACAGAGTTCACGGAATTTCACGGGAAATGCGATTTTCAGGTTAAAAAATCTGAATTATGAAGAATTGAGTGAAAATCATGAAAATCAAAGCAAAATCCAATAAAGAAAATCGTGCATCAGTGGAAAATCTGCGGATCAAATCTGTTCGCACTATTTAGCATGTGTTCGCCAAGCTTGATCTGCATACTACAGAGCGAATATATTAAAGAAACTTGCGTTTTTCTAAGATTTCCACTATTTATAATTGCTTTATCATCATGTTTCGTACATGTCACCGAAGAACACAGAATTTGAAGTTTAGAACACCGAAGAACACGGAATTTGCATTTTAGAAAACGGAAAACTGGGGACTCTAGCCTATGGGAATGTAGAATTCAGTAGTCAATGGATTAACCCTTTTGAGGAACTCCTTGCTCCTTGATTGTACTGTATAGATGTGAGTTAGGATAGAAGAGAGAAACAGGGAGTAATGATGGAATGATGAAATGTTTGGTTGAAAAAGAAATTCTTCTCTGTTAAATTAAAGGCAAGGGTTTTTTTCACTCAAGGAAGAATTATGTTATTAAAGCATAATTTGGATCAATAAAGTGTACATATTGATTTGCTGCATTCTTTGGCACAGATTGTTTGGTAATAAGCACGACTTGTTGCTGTATTGCATCCTAGTGTTGGCTGCTTTACCGCTGGGGAGTAAATCTTATCAGTAGGGCAAGCATCGCAACCAAATTATGCAATTTCTGTGTCAGAACTCGGCAAGCAGAAAACTGGTTGACATTAATCAATAATGATAGTCTAGCTTACAGGCAAATGGAAATAAATCTTTCTTTTGAAATGAATACAGTGTCATATACCACTACCACTATTCTACAGTTGTAGTGTGGTACATGTATGCCTCCTAATACATTGTTTTGTACCAGTTCTCTCCCAGAAATAATGAAATAGATAATATTTTTAGGAGAGTGTATTTAACTTGAAGCCCTTCTAATTAGCTTTCAGGTTTGACTTTCTTTGATATCCTCTTGTACCTAAAAAGGGATTATTTAACAAACTGTCTCAACTGAGACTATTTTGATTCAGTACTATTCCTTCTAGTACTTTCACAGTCTAGCGTAGTGAATTTTTATTATGTATTCAAGAACAATCTATAATTGAAAGTGATAATACATGTACATCACTCAAACCTGTGATTATCATTATCTTTCATGAAAAGTGAGAAATCATTAACCCATTCGTGACAGGAATTATTTAAAGCCTAATTTGATCAGCTTTTATTCTTCAAATTGGCAACACCAACATTCTTCTTTTATTGCTACATTTTTCTTATAAAACGTCATGTATCTGAAATGAATATAAATTGACAGAAATTATGATGAGAAGTCAAAAAATTTGCCAATTTGCAGGGGAAAACGGTGATTTTAAACTTTCTATCTCAATGCCAATTTATGGATTTTAATGCTTATTTTCCTTTTAAAAAATTTCAGCATCAAACAACAAATATTGACACAACCAAAATGGGGACAATATGTGTGGAATTTTTTGCTCTTTCTGCTCATGTATTTGGTATGATTTTTAGGGCTTTGCATCAGAAGATATTAGGCCAAACCACAAATTGTGGACCTCTGTCACGAATGGGTTAAGGGAAATGTCATGCAGCTTGTAGTTGTACTGAAACATGGACCAATCATAATATCAGAATATGAAAAAGAGGACAATATATTTTCTGAAAGTTTTTTTATTGTGAATAAATAATAATTAAGTTTATGCATGATATTCTATTATTTAGGTCATCATGAATTTTACAGATTATTTCTGTGTTAAAATGATATATGTAAATATATGTATAGCAGTATATTTCTGTGTTTAATAATGTAAATATTAGCAGTCTGTTTCTGTGTTGATTGATAATCATGTAAATATAGCAGTAAAGTAAGCTGATATCATTGTATGTGTCACTCTATTTGACAGTAATATTTTCCTTCTTTCTCCTGTTTCCTCTCTTATACAGATAACGAACCAGAATACCAATGGAAATCACACTGTAAGTATTATACGGGTACCCATAAATGGTGCTATTTACCACTTCATACGTGATTGATGCGAATAACATGACTCATAAAGTTTATATGGTACATTTATGATACCAGGAGAATATACATTAAATGAAAATTAGTAAGGATTCAGAAGGAAATGAAATAGAATGTAAGGAAGGGAGGAACATTAGTTGTTGTTATGTTGGGCAAGTCTCAGGCAAGCTTTTTAGTTGTTAAGGAAAACTTTTGTTCAATAAATGCACATAAAACTAATAAACAGGCCAATTTGGAAATGATGAGGGTCGGGGCATAGAAATTAAAGGCCTGCATGTCCTGGGTTAGTTGGTTGTCAAACCTTGGACTACCGTAATCTAAAAGGTGGATCGCAGAAACACCAACCTGTCCTGTACATCAGTTGCCAGTTTGAGGCTTCTCCAATTCTGTCTTGATGATAACACTTGCAAGCCATGGATTGTATGCTGATCCTTTAAGAAATTAGATTACATGCTTGAAATGTTAATCTGGCAAGCTTGACAATGAATAGGATGAAAGCATTGTGAATCAATAGAATGAATATGATTGGATCATTGCTTGCAGTAAAGCATGCTTGTTTCGAACAAAGAAGAAAATTCAAATGAGTGAGTGAGGTGCTTATACCAGGAGGTGGAACAGCGATTCCAACTCCAGCAACTTTAGTATGATACATGGTGAAAGAGAGAGAAAGATAGAGCAGGAAAGCAATACAGGGGCAGGGTATGAGAGAGAGAGAGAGAGAGAGCGTTGGTGGAGGGGGGGGGGGGGAGGAGAGGTAAGAGATAGGAGGATTGGATGAAACTAGAGGATGAGAGAGAGAGAGAGAGAGAGAAAGGGGGGAGGGTTAATGGGGGAAAAAATGATGTTCTTGCAAGGGAACACAGTGCCAGTCCATTACAGGTCTGAAATACACACTTATTCATATGACATAAGGGATGAAATTTGTATTAGGTATTTTTAGTGAAATTGTTGTACATGTATATGTATGGCTTACAATGTACATATAGATCTGTAGCCTACCGTACATCTATTTCCTCATTCAAACTCAATGAGTGTTTCCCCTTGATAGTGTTTGCTAATTGTTTATATAATTGAAGGACAATCATGCAGTGTAAACATTTATTTAAGTGCTTTGTTTATTTTAGAATATATATTTGCATGTATTCCATGTGATCACATCGTTTGTGGTCAGCGGCAGTAGCAGTAGCATAATTTGTTTTTGTTTTGTTTTTTTGTGGTCAAAATTGAAGAATTACTTTCATTGTATACTGTGGGTTATTTCCTTATTGAGTTAAATACAGCAGTGGGATGTCAATGTTTACATTATAATATTGATGTTGTTGTCAGGGTATTTTCCTCTGATCAGTTTTGTGCATTTTACATACATGTAGTTCTGTAAGGGATAAGAATCAGTAGGATTACATGGTAATATTTTCGTGAGTAATCTCATGTGCATTGTAATACAAGTACATGTATATATAACATAATACATGAAATTCAGTTTTTCTGACTCAGAAGCAAAACTCTAATTTCACACAATAGTTGATTAATTTCTTTTTTCACTTTGTGATTAACTTCATCAAGGTGTGATGGATTTCTGCAAGTTGAGATTTAAAAAAAATGATCATGTTGTTTACGTAGTTTCAGGTATCTTAGGATAATGCCCTGGTGCGAAAAGATGCATCCGGAACGCAGAATGGAAAATTGTTGAAAATCACATTTTTTAAACACAGATTGAAAATTACATGGGTAGCATGCAGATCTTGTAAATTAATATAATGTACAATCATCCTGCGATATGATCTTGGCTAAAATTTCATTCTAATATGTTACAATAGACATTTTAATTGTTGCATTTTTGTATTTTGTGTTCTGGACAACTCTTTTCACACCACTGTATTTCATAAGATGCTTCAAACAAAGGTTTTTCATCTGATTTGGTATAATCTGCAACCACTAGCCTATGCATTACATTTACATGTATACATGTAACATGAAGGTTCTGTCAATCTGTGATTTGAAAGGGGCCATTTTGATATGAATCTGTTCCCTACTCAGTTGAGAGAGGTGGTTAATTAGCTGAAATATCTCACTCTTGGATTCTACTCAGTGATGCCATTTCATTACAACAGCCTCAAATATGCATTAGACTGATTGCTCTCCTCTGTAATGCGTAATTTTCGGGCCCCTGGGCAATTATATCGTGGTCATGGGACAGCACTTTATTGGCATTTAGCTGTGTGGAAGGCTCAATTCATCCAAGTGTTCATGAGGTTGGGTGAAAACAGTTCATTCAACGGGAAAATGTATATCCAGGAAATTTCCACACTATTTCATTTGATTTAATTGAAATTATGAGGCAAGAGAAAAATCAGTGCATTAGTGTAGTGCCTCTACCATTACATGTACCCACATACCCACAATGCACATCAGGTGTAATGAAATTTGTCTATAAGTATTCAATATACTCTGATACAATCTATTTTTTGTAAGATATTTCATATTTCTCAAGAGAAAATTCTAAACTACTATCGTCCTTAATATGATGGTTAGTATAAAGACGTATTCATCTGGTATTTACCATATTGCCATTTGAAAATACTGTACATGTACAATGTACACCACATTATAAATAGATACCTACATGTACTCTGTGTTTTGTACATCAGGATTTTATTTGGATTTATTTTCATTTCGTTTGCCTCAAGATCCGCTTGCAACATATTAAACAAGAAATGCAGAAAATAACGTATTGAGTGATTAAAGAATTGATGTAAGTCATAAGATTGTTAATTTTCATCAAGAAATACATGAACTTTGCTTATTTGGATCAATGTAGTTTTCATCAATATTTGAAGTGCTCATTATTGTGACTTACACAACTCATCATAAAAGTTACATTCTAGTTGATGATATTGTATAAATGCAAATTAATAGGGGAAAATGATATTGCTTCCTTGTTGCTAATGATTTAGATATAATTGTTTATGTGCCAAGAAAAAAAACCCCCATCATTATTCAAACAAAGCTCATTATAATATGAATAGACCAGATAAAGACAAACCAGTCATGTGACCACATCATCATGTGAATATATTGAAAACAACGGTGGAGGGGGGGGGGGGGGATGGGAGAATCAGTGGAGGGCGAGCATTGTTTGCCCCTTTCCCTCATCCATAAATGCATGGATTCTCAGATCTTATTGAACTGTCTGGATGAGGTACATAGAGATCATTGGGGTGTTGCAAGAAAGTTGCAATCGATTGCAAGTTGCAGCTGATTGTCACTGGCCAATCAAAATCATTGTTGCATGCATGTCTTCTTAAAGGGCAAACCTGAGCCAATCAGAATGGTTGTTTCAAAATTAGCAATATTTGCAATTGATTGCAACCTTCTTGCAACACCCCATTAGTCTTCTTTGCAGGTCTGCTTAGGGGTTTTTTTTTCTGTAGGGAGAGTGATGAAGATATGGGAAGAATTGACCAGCAATTTCATATTAGTAGAGTTTGGAATTGGATTACTGCTATTACATGCAAAAAAGCAATTTATTTCAACTACTTGTACCCACAGATCAGCCAACAATCTATCAGTTTATCAGTCGATCAATCATTCAGTCAGTCAGTCACTCAGTCAACAAACTAAACTAATCATTTGGCACTTTAAACAATCTATAGCTCTGTTAGCCATTAAATCAATAAATCTGTTTAAGGAAATAATTACCAGTCATTTCACAAATCATTCTACAAACCTCCAAACCAACACTCAATTAATATGCAAGCAGACATTCATTCAAGCAATTAATTTATCAGTTTACCACTTTTCCAAAGCGATTAGTTGGCAATATACCTACTCATAAATCATTTAACCTATCCATTGATTAATCATTCTTCACATTATTCTACCACAAATTTATGTACATAAAGTTCAGTATTCACAAAAGAGATTCAAATGAAATTTGTTGTCAAATGATATTAGCGACAGAGAATATTTTGTTACATTAAATTGAACTTGATGATTATGAGCCACCTACACAAATGTAACATTGTTATACCTGTAGTTTGTATTTTGCATGATTTATTTATAAATCAAATACCTATTTTTTATAAAATGAACTTTTCAAGAGGAAGTATGTCCTCCATTGGGTCTGGATACATGAAAACTACTACTTGCTTGCTTTTCCATGCGCATGTGATTACATGTCCCATGATTATAAAATAAGTTTGAGATTGCCCCAAGACTTGCGGTAAATATCTTTGATTAATTTGATTTCGTACCGCGACACTGCAGTCGAGGGGGCCAAGCTAGGTTCATATGGTGTTAGATGAGAAGGCTATCTGAGATGTCATTGTGGGGCCAGATATGATGAGATTACAAGATGGGAGGTGGGAAAAACATGAAAATTATTATCGGAATGCAAGCTGTTCTACACTTGACCTTAGTGCAAGCTTCCTTGCCCTGTAATATCATTTATATCCGCTGCATACTTTTATATAATTATGTAGGCATTAATATAGAGATTAAACAGGCTGCACATGGTAATTAATTTGTTGAGGGATAAAAGCAGGATTAATAATGGTTTAACTGATATTGTCTAGGTCAAGTTCTATGAAATTTCTGTTGAATGGGAAGGTGCATACATTTTGATCAATTTTCATCTTGTTAGACTTGCGCTTAATATTTTCTGTCAAAAATGGTCATTTTCCCCCTATGAAATTAAAAAGAACAAAGATTAGCAATTGTGATAGACATTTCTTGTATTACGTAGATGAAATAGAAGTGAGAGTAGTTATTGATGATGGTATCATATGCATGCATGAATAGTACACTACCAATATAAGATCCTGTGCACTGTAAATGTGCACTGTCTTGTGAAAGAGATTGATTATGATTCATTTATCAACTCAGTCTGCATCTGAAAATTGTCGAAAGGAACACAGAGAGAATGGAGAGATGAAACCTGAATACGGTGTACTTTGTATTACAAGAGGAGCTTCATTCAGTGAAAGTATGGATCATACTTCCCTAATATGACCTGATTATATGATTCATGATACACTATATTGCATTTAGAAGGAATCTCCTTCAGTGCCATTGTCATTCCAATTTATGCAGAACTTGCTCAGCTGTGTCTCTGTATCCTAGTCATCCTTCTCTCCTTTCTAACTAGAACCTGTCTCTACCTCCTCCCATTCATCACCAATAGGAATTGATAAAGACCCACTCTAAACAATTTTAATAATGTAATTTGCCCCTTTCTGGAAAGAAGGGGGGAATTGCTATTGAGTCATCCCGTGTCATTTGCACTTAATTTGCAGCGACCGTGGCTATGGAGCATGAAATTACATTTCATATGCAACCCTTGTGTATAACACAAAAGGTTCATTCACATCATGTAAATATTTCAGGAAGTGTATCCAAGAGAGCGCAGTGATCTCTTATTAAACCTGACACTTTCTGACTGTCATGACATATTTCATTTGATGGACTGTGGAGTATCTAACATGGGGCAAAGCACTACCCTTTTTATCTCTGTTTGATAGCCCAGAAAGAAATATTCAACATGACTTGCAGAGGCATATGAAGCTTATCAGCTGAACCTACATGTACATGTTAAATGAAGACATATAAATGACGGTGAATAAGAAATTAGTAAGTTAAAAGTAGTAGCCCACATTTGCAGGTGGCACCCAATCTGCACAAAAGTTTTACTTTAGATTGCTTTAAGCCATGGAAAAACACTTGTAAAGTGTTAGATCCCAGTATATTCCCGTTTAGGATTGAGAAGGAAATATTCAGCACATATTTTCTTTTCTTTTCTATGTTTTGTATTGGTGTCTTCCTGACCCTTTAAGAGTAAAACCATCATTTTTCTCTTATTCTTTGGAATATTGTTGTAAATTCGATAACATAAATATCTGTCATTTGAAATTAGTTTATTTCTCTTCAAATTCTGAAACAATGTTGTGCAAATGTGCTCCATTACCTTTAACTGCATTTAGAATTTTTCATCAAAACATAAGGGCATTGTTCATAAAATTTGTTGTTCTATTGTATGATTGCTATCAGATGAAATACTTGTTTTTTGTAATCTCCAAAGCCCTTTTTGATAACAAGATTTTACTCTTATTGTTTATTATTACTTTATTATTACTTTATTATTACTTTATTATTACTTTATACCAGACAAGTATCATTACAAGTGAGTGATATTCATGATTTTTCATCATCAGTGTTGAGCCTAAAAGTTGTTCTTTACTATGATTATGATGAGGCGCTGTGGCTCAGCAGTAGAGCAGTGGTCTCGTAACCGTGAGTACCTGGGTTCGAAACCAAGCGGATGCGCTAATGCTCTTTGGTAAGATATTAATCCTCATCACCGAGTCCTTCAGAGGGGACTTAAAGCTGTCAGTCCCCTGGTTGCTTACGAACAAGCATACACATGCTTTCTTAGCAGTCAGGTAAAATAACCCACCATTAACCAAACCATTAACTTATGTTGACTTCCCCTTTGTATTGAGACATGTAGCTATTGTTGTTGGATAGATCACTATCTTACAAGACATACGGATGGTAAATCTTACTTGAATTATCACATATACAGTAAAGCATCAGAGGTGTATTGTATTTTCAGATTTGAATGTTTGCAAGAGAAACTGAAAGTAAAGCTTAGCTAATTATTGCCCTATTGATGGCATCTGTTATCTACATTCAAGCTGTATAAATTGCTTTGTATGAGATGTTGATTAATTCATATAAGCTAATTATGGCAGAATTGATCGCTACAGGCATGTCATGTAAAAATTCAAGCTGCATAAATTGTGTTGCATAAGATATTCATTAATTTGTTACAGTATATTACAGTGTTTTCACAAACTACTTCATGAGTAATATGGGCTATGTTTCTAAAACAATGATAGTCCCTTTTTTTGAAAACATATAAGGATTGGTATTTTCTAACAAAGTATAGTACATTCATTTGTGGTCACAAGATTCTTGAATTGGTTTAAAGATATGGCTTCTGGTTAATATGTGGATTTTGCATGAGGTGACTTTGAATATTTTCCATCATCATCATCATCATCATCATCATCTTCATCATCATCACCACCACCACTACCATCATCATCCTCATCAACATCATCATCACTCCCATCATGATTATTATCATCATTATCGCCACCACCACCACCACCATCACCACCACTCCACCACCACCACCACCACCACTCCACCACCACCACCACCATCACCCTCATTATTATAATTAACATCACCATCACTCCCATCATCATTATCATCATCATCATCATCATCATCATCATCATCATCATCATCTTCATCATAATCATTATTATCATTTTTTTCAAATTTCCCAGACCAGGCACCGATTTGATAAGGATGTTTCAGGTGCATTTATCTCTTAGCTCTCCATCTCAGTACTTCAGATTGGAAAGTGCATGTGAATTGGTCCAATTAGGTCATTTCTTCTGAGATATCATGCTGTGAACTTTATTGCCTTGGTTCATCCACGACTGCCATTCTCATCTCATTCCCCCTTCCTTTCTCTCTCCTCCTTCTTTCATTCTCTACCCTCCAGTAAATAATTAGTAGACCGCTGGTCATGGCTCGTATTTACTCTAGCGCCCCCTAGTGACCATCTCCTGTCAACAAGTATGGAGTAGCTTGGGACCCCTTGAGAAACAGGTTTGAAGCATTTGGGATTTTGGAAGGTCTTGGTGTTAAATGCACTTTGTTCAAAGTATTATGCAATGTTGAAATGCTCCATTTCAATTGCATTATACATGTAGATGTTAACCACAAAAAAGAAGAAAAATGACATTAGCAAAGAAAAATACATAACTGTTCTTTGATGTAAAAAGTAATCTAATATGCTATATGAAGAGTTATGCAGTTCATATACATGTGTATGTGAGTACCAATTATACAGTGATAACTGTCCCATTATCATAATATTGGTATTAACAGTAATGACATGTATGTATACCAAACACTCACTAACTGAAACTGAAACATCTTTGATGGGTGAAGAAATTATCTTTTGATTAGTAATGAATTGTTCTTGAATTGGATTATCCCAAGCAGAACCAGCATTAAAAAAACATACCTGTAAAGAGAAAAATATTTTTCTTGATTGGTTCCTTTTAAGCGTTTCTTTTTATGCAATGTGATTACGGTTACAGTTTGTTATTCCAAAGGTTCGTTATTCCAAAGGTTCGTTTATTCCAAAGGTTCATCATTCCAAAGGTTCGTTATTCTGAGGATTCGTTATTCCGAAGGTTCGTAAGTCCAAAAGTGAAATAGGGTTTTATTATTCTGAAGGTTAGTTAGTCCGAAAAGGAAAAAAGGTTTGTTATTCCGAAGGTTCGTTAATCCGAAAACGAAATAAGGTTCGTTATTCCGAAGATTCGAACCTTATTTCATTTTCGGACTAACGAACCTTTGGAATAACGCCACAAATGTTCGGATTAACGAACCCTTTGTCATTTTTGGACTAAAGAAAATCTAGGTATATGCAATTTGCGTGTTTCGGAATAATGAACCTTCGGAAAAACAAACCTTCAGAATAACGAACATCACCCGTGATTACAGGACACTAATGTGATTTGATGTTAGAACACTGCACACATGGTGTCAAGTTAACTGCGGACATGACGGCATATACCTCGGCTCTCAGTATTATGTCAGATCCCAAATTGAAAGAGAACGAATGGCCTTTAGCTAAAAATCATTTTCCAAGGTTAGCGTGATCGTGAGTATTGATAACTCTAAACAGGGTTACAAAGTACTTCACAATAATTGCAAGGAAGGGGAGATTAATTCAAATCAACTGGTTGGAGAATTAAAACATGCTAAAACAGGATAGAAATTTGCAAAATCATCGATAAAGTACATTGTGTAAGAGATGCAAAGTTCCTGTGGTTTGTGTCAAGTTCAGTCTTTGATTTTCTTAATGAAATTTCATGAGTATGGGAGAGGGGGTAATTTATAGTTTGTAGGATAAAACTATATTTTACAGAACTATCAAATTATTGACATATACAGATGTTGTTGTATTTCTACAAAAAGGAAAAAAGGACAGAAACAATATCCTTGCGATACTTTAACCTACTGAAAATATCGTTCAAGATTGTAGATTTTTGTCTGCCAATGTATACATTGCATCTTAAAGCAGAAAGACTTACAAGTATTTGCTAGGCAAATGATAAAAAGGGCCTCTTATTACAGTTTGATGGAGATTGAGTTTGGCTGTATTAACCAGATGATGATATTTTTTCTAAAGGGTTTGTTCAGTTTCAGTCATCTGTCCTCAATTCTAAATGTAATACCAGACCTAGATAAAAGTAACATTAATTCTCACTTTCATCATTAGAGACACCATAGGATGAGTAATTGTGAAACTGATATTTTCCCTTCATCACCATCAGAACTTTGTTTAACAATGTTAACCAGAGCGGTTGACTAAAGCTTTCAAGACTAGCATTGATAATGAGATGTAATCTTCGCCGACATTTACAGATGAAAACTCAGGATAAAGTGGCTAAACCAAAAATAATTATAGCTTTTTATGTGGAAGTTGTCAAATTTAGATAAGGTCGGCTTTTTGTACTGACTTGGATTCAAGCCATGAGACAAAAAGAATAATTTACTTTTTTTGTTAACTTTTTAAAATTTTGTATTCTGTATGGGCTAGTTTCCACTGAAGTGGTATATACTTGAACAGCATAGGTGATGATTATCTTTACTTTCATTGTTAGGTGCTAAACAAAGATTTGGTGACAGGATAGAGAGGTTAAATTTTGGCTATTAGTGATGAGCTGTTTTAATAACCGCTGCATTGTATACACTTTCTTGTAAATACATGTAGCATTGTAAAGTGATCATTCCAGATAATACATAGGGTATGTAGGGATTCCCAAATTATTAATCTCTGAAGGCCCTGTCCCACACTGCCGTTTAACAATTCCGTTTGAGAAACGAACGTATGTGGTATACACGTTTATTGGACTTATTTTTCTAATTCGTTCTACAGCTGGTTTACAGACATATCTAGATGTTGACAGACGGCACTAGCCGTTTTAAACTTTGGACATGTTCAAAGTTTGAAACGGCCAGCTTCTGATCGCAGTTGGCGGTACTCATAATGTTTCTTGGACGGTCTCTTGCCGTAAGCTCAGCTGAATGAAGACGTTACTCATACTTGAGCAGAAGTTTCTTAGACATATTTAGACGTTACTTATGCTTTTCTCTCTACCGTTAATGGCCCCAAAAATTGAATTTGCCACCACCTGGCATCGTCTGACGTAAATATTTAGACGGAGGCAGACGGAATTGCTGAACGGTAGTATGGGACAGGGCCTTATATCATAAAAAATAATAAGGGGTAATTTTTCCCCTTTGTAGATCCAGTGCTCTGAAATATTAAATCTAATATTTTGTGTGATTTTTGTATCATTTGTTTCTAAATATGAATTGCAATTTAACAGAAATAACAACGAAACTGGAGATGAAATTAAATAGTGCAATTGTAATCACTACTAGGGATTTTATTAAGAGACTATACCTTTAAATTAAAATACCAAGAAGTATCACAGAGCGAATCCATTGACATAACAGGGGTTAAACCTACTGCCACGGGACCACCTATAGTTACATTTTGTCCCTTTTTTCACAAAGTGATGGATGAGCGCACAACTTAAAAAAGTTAGTTTTTAGTAAATCACTTTCAAAGTTTCAAACCTCAGTCTCAACCTCTTTAATGTATGAAGGGTGAAAAATGTTTATACCGTGGTTCAGGGCATATTCTGGACAATGTTCATTGTTAACCATTTGCATATTCCTTTCATATTTTAGAAGAAAATGAGGTTTAAACAGATCCGTCATTTCGTGAAAACACAAAATTCAAGGATGCACTGTGATTTTGCTTTCACAAAGTGACGGATCTCAGCCTTGCGCGTGTAAACCAAATGGGACTTGGTGAGTGTGCATTTAACCTAATTATGTGTGATCACGTGTTCAGCTCGAGGAAGCGCTCTTTTATTTTTTTCATGAAGTGGTGGACGCTCACGTAAAACATACGGGACGGATGAAAGCCGTCACTTCGTGGAAACAGAAAATCCTTTCACTAGGTATTTTCTTGTTGACGTCATTGCCACAGTTACATATTAATTAGACATTATTATGGTCTGAAACTTATTGAGGTTCAAGATGTTAGTGAAAGATGCCCAAAATGCAAAAAAACTCAAAATTGAAAAATGTGTAATTTTCCTCATATCCGTCACTTCGAGAAAAAAGGGACGATTTGGTGTGTAGAAGGATTTTATTCCTACAGATTTTTTTGTGTGAAATATTTGCCAATGACCTTTTGAATCCCCTCCATTTTCAACACCTTCAAATCTGTCTCTCTTTGTTTTTATCATTTATGTATATGTCCCATAGGTATCATCTTTCATGTAATCTTTTATGTCAGTAAGTTTCATATAATTCATAACAAATTCATACGATGTATAAACTTGAATGCATCCTTTTTCTGCAGAATATTTTATTTGGTAAATTGTCATGACACATTTTGGAGCTCCAGACAATAGATCAGACAGATATAGTTCATCAACTTGACATTGGGAATTAGAATAGGAGTGGCTTGATCTAGTTCAATCTCTCTCTCTGTGATTAGCAAGTTGCCAAAATTATTTGTAGACAGGATAGCTTGGAATGAATTAAATCATCACTGATGGGATTTACATTGTGAGGTTTGATGGACATTCACTAAGACAATTGATTAATCATATTTTGAGCATGAAAAGGAAGAAATATGATCTGAATTGACTGTGTTTTCCAGGAAAGGATAATGTGTCTGAGTGTAATAATTGAATGTATTGATTAAAATTTGAATTCCATAACTTCTCACTCTAGAGGTTAATGTTTCACTTCTTTAATTTTCATCAAGGTTGGAAAAGATGTTTTTACCTTACATTATCAAGGAAAATTTTTTTTTTTAATTTTCATGAAGCATACATGTTTGGAGGGGAAAGAACAAGCAAGACCTGCTAAATATCCAGGTATATTGGACTTTCATCATTGTGTATGGTAGGCAAGACTATTTACCTATCAAAGCTCAGCCATAATCACATGCATATTAGTAATAAGAATTGATATATACATGTAATATAAGGACAAAAGGTATGATTCATTGTTTTAATTTGCCTTTAGAGAAATTACTTTTTCTAGGTTTTTTTGTTTGTTTGAATAAAACTTTTGTGTACCCCCTTGCCCCAAATGACTTGCTTTTCCGACCCTGTCTTAAGCAGTCTGAATCCATGGGGAAAAGTGATTAAAACCTGCACTCCGTGAACCGATCAAGATCTCTTAACAAATTTGTCCAAATCCCATGACAGCTTACTGCCCCCCTATATTGATCGAAATCGTAAACAAGTTTTTGTGAGTGGTTTTGACTGAAACTTCTTGATTGCAACTCTCTTGTGGCCTGCAAAGCTCATGAAACTGCACTCACGTCCCGACTTGATGGTTAGATTGCGGCTCATGGAAGGAAAGTAAACATTTTAAAGAATAAGGCTTTCCAGAGCTGATTGGAATACCTCGGGAAGTGTATGTGTATGTGTCATGGTAGATTATGTGGTATTAGTAAATGCCATGTGACATTATCATTGCCTCTTTGGAGGAAAACAAGTGATTGTCATTAAATTCTTAGACAATTTCAGTATTATTCAGGATCTTTGGTGCCTCTTCAAGTCTAGAGAGTTTCTATCCTGTATTTATTTAAGGCATAAACAGGCTTTCCCCTCCCCTATCATGATATATCAAAGAAACCTGAATCACTTTGAATCACCTTTGAATAATGGATAAAGAAAGACAAATATTGATAATTTCCTCATCTGTTTGATATGAGGAAAAGTTCTTTATAAAGCAAGGTTTGTTTCTAGCTGTTTCTCTTGGTGTGATTTTACCTTTGAAGCATCTGTAAGATATCTAATGGTTGACAAGATATCTTGCAGGGATAGTCAAAATTTTTATGTAGGGTAAAGCTTTTGGAAGGGACTATTGTAGGATTCATTGTAGAAGACAGATATTGAACATGTGCAAGTACATGTGTATATAAATGAAATGTCACCCCTACCAGAAAACTTTTTGTAAAGCATTTGCTTTTCATTCATGAATGTTGATCATTATCATCTTCATCATCTTCATTATCTTCAAGATAGTCATCATCATCTTCAGCACCACCAGGGATATTATCATATTTTTCTCTTCTTCATCACTATCATCTTGTCCATTATCTTTGAAATCATCTTTATCACCATCCTCCTCCTCCTCCTCCTCCTTCTCTTCATCATCATCATCTTTACCACCAATACTTCCACCTATGTTACCCCCATCACCAACATCTTCTTCATCTTGATACTAATCTCTCAACATCTCAGATCACCTTTGATATCAGCAATACCTCAACCTGCTTTCCTAAAACAGCTAGGAAATGAGAAATCTTCCACTGATCGTCATTCCTCAGCCGAAATGGCTTTGTCATTTCCAAATCCCAATAAGTGGTGTTTCCCCCCCAAATATGAATTTTCTTTAAAAAAAAAATCACACATCCTCTCCCCTTCCCACTTCTCTCTTTGCAGAGAATGATTGGATTAGAGCAAACCTCGTAATCGCATCCTCCTATGAAGATTGTACTTACAAACAACACGCTCTGAGGTTTCCTCTCTCACAATCTTCTCTCGGCTCCCCTTCTGATTTCCCTCAACATCTCCTTGTCTGACCCTAGGGGGCTCCCTCCATCATGACTCAACCTTCTATTCCTCTTCAATCTCTCATTGATGTCAGAATACATGGGAAGAAGAATAATGATTATGTGGGTTGAAATAATAAACTGTAATGTTTGGTTTTGTGAAAGATAAAGGTGGGTAGTCTAGTTTGCCAAGTTCTTGTCCATTTTAAGTTGGAAGGTTTTGTGGATACTTGCAGGAGAGGGTACATGTACATGTAGTAAGCAAGCTGAGAGTGGGGGAAGCATTTAGATGGCCTTTTATCTCAAGCTTATTGCAATTTGCATACTGTAAATGCTCATATTTTCGCACAATTT
>CM057160.1:28498773-28508773 GCA_029962745.1 Echinometra lucunter | reverse complement strand
CTGTACTTGGCTTAAGCTAGAGTACATATTGCAGATCTGTTGATTTAATAGATTTAGAGGTTCAAGTTGAAAAATTGATAGCAAACAATAGTGAGTTATAATGGGAAGAAAAAAACCTAATGAAAATGATTAATATGCTTGAATCCAAAATCACACTGGATACACTGAACCTGCCCATGTCTAGTCTAGTGCCCTCTAGGTTGAAAATGAAGCCCGTGTCAAACTACGCTTGGATTCAAACAAAAACACATCTTCTATGCCTTCTGTTGACATGTGAGTAGAGAGGGAAACCCTCTTTCCCTCCAAAGGAAAGTTGCAGCTTTCTGATAATGAAAAGTGTGTAGTCTTTGGTTCAAACCCTAAATCATTTCTTAGTTTGGAAAAAAAGCATGTTTTACACTTATCTAAGTCGTTGGTCATCTTCACATACATTACAAGTCTGTCTTAGAAATTCATCAAAAACTTTTTTTTTTCCGTTTCAGATCTATCTTGTTTCTATTAGAAGAACTTATATTGTTTCATTACACTGTTTTGTTTAGATACATATAGCTCAGTTGACTGCAAGAGAAGTGTTTTTATATATTGAATGAGGACCCATGGGCTTATAGTTTAGTTTGTATGAAGGCAAAACTTGTCAAAAGGTCTTAAAGTCCAGAAAAGTGGAAAAATAAAACATGTGAACTTGTGTCCCTGTATTCATGCTTATAAACCCTTTCTAGCCTTCATTATCATATAAGCCTTGGTCTTGAAGACTTCTGCTGGATGTACTATGTCACCACTCTTTGCTGATCAGGGGAGCATTTCATTAACATTTGTTGTCTGACAACTTGTCAGATCTGACATCTTTCCTTGATTTTGATTGGCTGAGAAGCATCATTACTATGGCAACTGTCGGATAAAACAAACTTTGTTGGATAAAACATCTGACAAGTCCTTTCATGAAATGCTCCTCTGTTCTTTAAACAGATCTGCAACTATATCACAAAATATGCTCTACTTTTCAACCACTCACAAGCTATTTGATTATGTAGAGGAGCCCATAAATTTCACAATTCTTCAGGGACTCATTACTAATCAGATATTGAGTGAGTGGAGTAGGAAATAGCAAGAGACACGCTGAAAGATTGACTGAGATGTTTGAATGACTAGAAAGAATTGTAGGTTATGAAATATAGGCCTACATTTAGTCACATGGTTGATATAGTGTTCCTGTATAAGGGACTACACTATCACTTTTGTTTATAATCAACTCATGGTGTGGAGTAAAGATTTCTATTGTTTATTTGTTACCTACTGCAGTTGATATATATATATTTTTTATTTAGCACTTGATACAGTGCTTTCCAAGCCATATGTAAGTGACTTTTTTATTCAAAGAGGAATGCAACTTGTTATTTTCAATTGTGATCGTGATATTGTCACTCTTACATCAATTAATTAATTTGTTTTATCAATTGGTTTGGGTTGTTTATTCATTGAATTTCCTTGACATATATACAACCTCAGAATATGGATATGAGAATGTTTGTTTTACCAATGCGAAATATTAATATTTCTTCACCATCAAAGGCTATAACAAGGTTCATATTTCCCAGGCCACCATGGATGACATTTTGTCTTAAGGAAGGCAGAATAGAGATAACAATCCATTTGTCCTGATGATTTCTGAAAGGTCCTTCACGTTTTTCTTCAACCTCCCATGTTTCCTTAGGCAGGAATCGTCTCCTGTTCCATAACCCAATACATCTGTTTTCCACATTTGGAGTATACTTTTCACTGAACATGAAATATTTTTTTGTCAATGGAATTCTTGGAGTTGTCATCACAGTGGAGTGGTTTGTACCGCGACCATGTAAAGCATCCTCTTTGACTGATATTCCTGGAGCCACTGTTATCTGGAATCCGTTTAAGATGACATCCAAGATAAATTGGAAGGAGATGCTTGTAATGCTTATCACCTGAAAGGGATGCTATGTACCTCTTACTTGGTGGTATTTCAAAGCAATTTTTAGGTGCATTGGGGAAAAATGCTATTGAACTATGTGAACATGATGAAAAATTGCCATAAATGGGATAGGATAGTATCATGAGGTAATGATTATGCCTTTTCTACGCTATTGTTTATTGGATGACTAACCTGACTAATAATCAGTGGACTGTGAACCTGTAGAAAAGGAGATTCCTGTCTCCAGAAATAATGAAAATTCATTCTAATAGGAAAAGTTTAGAGAGATTGTAAAAATGAAAGGCTTAAGTCAAATCATTATTT
The DNA here is from genome assembly GCA_029962745.1 of Echinometra lucunter. NCBI lineage: Eukaryota > Metazoa > Echinodermata > Echinoidea > Camarodonta > Echinometridae > Echinometra > Echinometra lucunter. The sequence continues at coordinate 28,506,504 of CM057160.1, read as the reverse complement.
TGAAGTATAAACTAGTATTTGATAATGCTATATGAATACTATACAGTTTCTGTATTGTACTTCCTTTAAAAACTTGGAAATATGATTTTGAGTGTATTCATTGAAATCTTTGCATGATTCTTTGATAAACATGCTTCCATGCAATTGCAAAGTCACATGTTACATAGAGATTTTTTAAGAGTTGATAAAGGAGGTTTTTTTTTATATAAAGTAGATTACTTCAAGAGGAGATATGTCATGTGACTGAGCATTTATCTCAAGCAGGTGATCGCTCAACACCGTCATGTGATTACATTGAGTGGACAAATATGTACATGTAAGAGAGCAATACATGTCTAGGCATTAGGAGAACTGAGAGCAGAAACTTGAATCAAGGAAATAATTTAATATTTTGCATGCCATCTATGTACATATCAAATTTGTACTATGCTTTCAGGGATTCTGGAATTAACCTTATCTACCTTGTACAGACAAATGTAAATGTCATTTAGATTATGAGTCATATTTACCTCTGAAAATGGAATAAAATGATCAAATTAATAACAGTTTATTCATCGTGAATTTATTTTTGATAGAAATGTTGCATCTTCACATTCTGATAGCTTAATCATGTGCAGCCATTTTTGTTGATTTTTTATCATGCTCTACAAATGTATGTAACTGTAATTTGATTGTATGCTGTTACACAAGGCCCCTGGAAGAATGGTATTATATTTACTGAAAGGGCCACCATGTTGAAAATCAAATCAGAAAGATTCAGTGCAGTGTCTATTTTAAAATTTTGTTTTATTAAGAGTGAATGAATTACAGTGCACTTTCATCACAGAACTCGAGATTAGAAAACACTTAAAACCAATTAGGAATTGTGGTTACAGGCCAAAGGGAACAATAGCAAAATAAATCATACCTCAACTAGATTTGTCAAGAAGATCTAGTTACAGGCAATAATTGATTCATTCTTGAGACAATTAGTTAAGATTTCCTGAGGTAATAACTGGGCTCCATGACTGAAAATGAAGAAGGGGTTTGGTAGGATTAATCATTTTCAAGGTTTTCTTGAAGTTCAGGAAGCAGTTCTCAGGAGGAAACATGGGTGGAGAGGGTGCGGTTCAGGTCAATTCTTAAACAACAATCATTAGACTTTCTCTTCTTTAAAGTACATTTGTTTTTTTAAAGATACATGTATATTATTCAACTGTTGTTTAATCATAAAGTAGTTTTGATATTGACAACTTGTACTCAAAATATAGGGTTGTATTTTATCTTTAAAAAATTATATGTATTAAACATGTAATAGAAAAAGTGATATGAAGATATTTGAGTAATAATAATAATAATAATAATAATAGATGGGATTTGTAATGCGCCAAATCCACTCTGCAGAGTGCCCAAGGCGCAGTGAAAGAAAGAAAGAGAGAGAAGAGCACAAATACAATGATAAATTAAGGAACAATTAAGAGTAGGAAGCATTGAATAGACGTGTCTTAAAGTAACGTTTAAATGTGTCAATTGAAGTGCATTCACGGATAACCAGGGGAAGATCATTCCAGAGAACAGGGCCAGCGTGAGCAAAAGCCCGTACCCCCCATGTCTTAACGGATTTGGGAACAACTAGGGAACCAGAGTTGGATGAACGTAGGGACCTGACAGGAGTGTATTTGTTGATCAGATTGATGTTGTATTGTGGAGCAGAACCGTTAATTGCATGGAATACAAGGAGAAGGATTTTGAAGATGATGCGATCGTTGACCTTCAACCAATGTAGAGATTTCAGGATGGGTGTGATATGAACATGTTTTTTAGATAGAGTATTGACAAATAAAGAGAAATATCCTTATGAATTGCCTTGTTGCCCTTTATACTCTGTGATGTGGGAATTGATCCCTGTTATAATGGAGTGACTTTTAGTGTGATGAATTCACAGGTTAGAATGTATAGAGGTCTGGTTGGTGATGGTGTATATATCCTGTATTTGTGCATTTGTATGAAGCAGAAACCTGTCATAAACACTACCACCCAACATGTGTCTATTGAATTACAACATGTCGTTAATATTTCCAACATGTCGCAATTTGAATTACATGTCGTTAATTCTTTCGACAAGCTGTAGTCAAACTGTATCAAGTCCTTAATTCTCCTAACATGTTGCAATTCAAATTACCAAAGAATTAACGTGTTGCGATTCAAATTGCAAGGTGTTAAAAGAATTAACGACAGTTATGTTTATGATGGGTTCCTGCTTCCATACATTTACAAATGAATGGAAATGGCAGTGCTGCTTTCTAATTTAGGCATTCATGTTTCAAAAATTATGAAAATTTAGGAGATGAATAGGAACAAATTAAGATGATGATCGCGTATGATGTGCCAAGCTATTTCATTATGGTTAAACTGAAAATATCATTTTGTATCTGCCATCTTAAACCACTTTGAAGCAAAAAATAAAAAAAAAAAATCAGTACTTTTATATGAAAAATTGATAAATTCCTTGATTCCCACTTACTAAAAATGTGGATGATTGTGCTTAGAGGAATAATATTAAAGCCTTTTAGTAAGAAAAAAAGAATCACCCACATGTGAAATCATACATACTATAATATGTAGAATCCCTGCCCAAATGGAGTGACTTTAAATATGACTGAATATGACATGAATATTAGCTTAAAACAATGGGTGGAATGACAAGACATTAAAAAAAATTAATTTATGCAGTTATTGATTATATGTTGTGTCATATATTGCATTTGATCATTTTGGGAGAAGGTTTGTAATATGTAATGAAGTATATCTTGCACAATAGACAGGATTCATGTGAGTTAATGAAGTCATTTGGAAGATCACTCATGACTCTGCTGCAGAATTTCCTGATATTCCAGGGAATTATTCTAACAACGACAGCAAGGATTAACTAATTGCCTGTACTTATTACTCTCCAGCCAAACTGAAAATAGAGTAAGAAGACTGCGCTATCCTTTGCGCTATCCTTGACCAGATAGGTGAATGGCTTTGAACTGAAGGGGGTAGGACTAGCACTGGGGTAGGGGGCTAGGGTTGGTCAAAAACACCAAGAAATGAGTATGGATGATGGCACAAGGCCACTATATGGGAAAGAAATGAGAAATATCATCGCACGGCTGGCAGAAGGGTGTTAGCACATGCGCATGTGTGATTTTATACATCCTCCGGCTGGCAGAGTGGCATTAGCTAGAGCGCACGCTACGTGAAAGATACGGTGTGTGCGTGCATCAACGCCCTTCTGCCAGCCAGGATTGCACTGTGCGCGTGTGTTAACGCCCTTGTGCCATCCAGGCGATGATATATCCTGGAAGTTTCATCAATTACATAACAAGAAAGACATTTAGTAGTTGGATTTTACACAAAGAGACAGACAGAGACAGAGACAGATGAATATTACATTGGAAAGAAGACAGTTTCGAGAATTTCGTAAAGTTTGGTGAAGGATTTTTCATGAAGGAAGTCAAAGTTTTTCAGAGCTGGCTCATCATACCATGACCTCTGTGTGGCAAAAAATTTGAGCTGAAGTGCAGCAATTTAGAAATTATTGCTTTTTGTAAAGTGGCATATTAAATCCCACCTTTTTGCAACAAGGTCTTAGAATGAAATGGTTCAGGAGCTTTGTGATCTATGGGTATGGGTATCACCTGAAAGTTTACTTACATGCCCCCACCTCCCGCCCCCCACCCCCCTCCCCCCACACATACATGTACATCTATGATTTTGATCTGTACTACCCACACACATGAACACGAGGAGAGGGAGAGAGATTATAACTTGCTTGTATTGATCATGTCTGTAAAGCTGAATTAATCCAACAGGTGTGCTACTGCCCTCATTCAACGGCTGTTCTGAATGTCATTTTAGTTATTAATTGATTCAAGGAACAGAATGCCATGCCTAATAAAGGAGGTGTCATGTCTTATGAAGGTGATCTATAGAAGATTGATTGAGGGAGTGGTACATGTTCTTTGTTGAAGTTCATCTCATCAACTCAAGTGACTCAAATTTCATAGAATTATTGAATTATAGGTATGTGCGTAATTTCCGCAAAGGAAAATAGTAGACCTTCCCTGTAATTCCTTTTTTTTCTGTCCTTCTTTCTTGCTAATTGTGAACAAGCCAAAGTTCATAATTTTTTATTCTATAGCTAATGTGGATTAGCTTCCACTTCTGTGGCATCTGTGTGGAAACATGACTTTTCAAGGTAGACATTAAATAAGCCAATTGTTTTAAATGAGGATGTAATTGTCATCAAATATTTGATTGCTCAAAACCTTTAATTGTGTTTCGAAAATCACCTGCAATTAATGATAATAGTTCTTTGATATCCTGATTTAAAACCTGAACAATGAAACTGTTAAGGGAAGAAAATGCATGCCAGTTTGGCTTTTGCTTTCTTTTTTTACTTTGACTATACTATATACATGTATGTTCAGCTCACATACTGTTTGTATTTTTAGAAAATGTTTATGGTTTACGTCTGTTTTTCTTTTTCTTGAGCAGAACAAATTTTGGCCTTATCATCTTGGTGACAAGCAAGTTAATATCAGAATCACCACAGTTTGCCTTCAAAATCACCAAAATTCCTGTCTAACTTTTCTTACAAATCTAAACTAATCTGCTGAAATCCGCAGCGATGACACACAAATATATTATCCACGAGCTTCATTTCACTCATTATGTGATTTAGGTCCATCATTTTTGTGCAAATGTTTAAAGAAGAGAGGATGTAGAGGGTTGGAGGGGAGAAAGCTTGAAGTTTGGCAGGATTTGGGCCATTAGATGTTCTATGATGCGTGGTATGTCCGGAGGCATAGAGCCTGAGTAGTCCTTCCCTACCCTGAGGCATTGAGGGTTGATAGGCGAAGGCAAAGCTGTAACCTCCAGTCATTGACTTCTGGTGTTGTACAACTCATGACATCTGCTGGCTATAGCCCTTCTGGCTAACCATTCTTTTGTTGATTTACAATGTATATGTAAGAATAATGTAGAGGTAGACTTGCCAAATCTCCTTTATTGAATATGTGATCTCATCTGATATGTTTGTTAACCCATAAGCTACTGAAAATTGGTGGTCACTGTATGAAGCCTATGGGAATATGGCATTTCAGTAGTCAGTTGGTCAAATAATTTTCTGAAATTTGATCAAAATGACTATCTCAAAGGCATTGTTTTGCACAAAATGATACAAATTAAAAGACAGTTTGATGTTTTAATCAAATCTTGCAACCCACAAAATGTATGTACATAATTACTTAATTCTAATCCTGTGAACTATAATAGTCAATTTTATACCATGACTTGCAAGATACATGTAAAACTCTCTAGGGTTTGAATACAGGTATAAGGTCTATAAATGTACTTCTGAATTGTTACTAAACCTAATCTATGAACAATATAGGTTGGGTCAAACCATTGCAGGAAGAGGTTGGGATCTCCCATTGCATTATTGTTAATACTCTTTTTCTTTTTTTTTCTTTTGGTCCTGTTCTTGTCTTGTGCTAATATTATCCTTTTAAAATGATGTCATGGAAGTTAAGTAAGTTAAACCGGTTTTTAGCATTGATTGATGTATTAATTAATAGCACAGGAGATAATTGCAGGTAAGTAGGTGATTATTATCTTTCATCGTAGCCTGTCGCACATCTTTCTTTAGAATATGGTATCTCATTAAAGATTAGCAAACAACAATATCCTTTGCCTGAAGGCATTCTCATGGCTCACCTGTCATAGCGATTGTGTAGGATTGAGGGTAATACATGTACCTTGCCAAAAGCAAAACACGTTTACAAAAGAATTTCTTAGATTTGCTTGTTGATCTGTTATAAACCTGAATATCTAGAAATATGAACATTCACCCTTTGCCAGTTTACATTAACAAAATTGTGTCATTGTGCATTTTTAGAAGGAAACTTTTATTCATAATCTTATTATTAATAATGTAATTTAAAAAATCAGTTTCAGGCCCTCTGCATCTTGTGATCAGTTCATTATGATTTTTTGAATTTAAGTTAAAGCCTCCAGAGTTTTACTTAAGGCCCATCTTGTAATCATCCATCCACTCTATTGATGGAGAATCTCATCACTTTGCCTTGTCGAACCTCACAGTTCATGAATTCTTTTGTTCATACAATAGTCATCTATCATGAAGAATATAAAGTAACAGTAACTGTAAATTTCAAATAATTCTTGAATGTCTTAATTTTTAACCCAGTATTTTGAAGGTACACAATTCTTCTTGTTTCTTGCTTCTCTGCGATAAGTAGTTTGTTTTATTTTTATCAACTTTTATATGTACTCCTTCTGTAATGTGAACAATGCAAATTTCTATTTTGTTTATCTGCAATTGGATAATATCTGTGAATCTGAATCTGAATCTGAATCTGAATCTTAACTAACATAATCCAAAATAAGCTATATTTGCATTGAGATTGTTTGTCATGATGCAGAAGGGTGAAGAGGTTTTTTTTTTTTTGGGGGGGGGAGGGAGAACCTGTTGTGCCTGTTGTGATAGATATAGTCATTAAACCTGATGTTAGAGGGGACCAGTCTCAATTAAAACAGGAACCATGTTTCATGTTCATCAGATTCCATCACTCATTCCTTGCCTTCTGTTCCCTGGTAGTAATTAGTAATATTAATGCACCACTTGTGCCTTATTCCTCTTTAAGCTTAAAAGGTCAATTATGTAAAAATTATTTAAAGTGAGCCTGCTAGTTTAGGCTCATTATCATGTAGCTTGTGTGTGATCTGCTTACATTAGAAGCATAATGTTTTGCTTTGAGTATTTGCCTCAAACTGTTAACAAACATCATAACTGTAAAAGAGAAATTAGTCAAAATACCCTCTGCTTTAACTGAAATATTATGAAATGTGATTTGTCATACCATGATAGTAATATCCTTTCAAGATTATTGATGTTCAGAAATATCCAGATTTGATAAATTACTCTTGAAATATTAAAATATTTTGTGCCTCACAAACTAAACATAATATGGAGAAATATTAGCTAATAGCTATTGTTGTGACCATATCACATGCCAGGAATACTGTTGGAGACCTCTGTCGGATCCCTTTAATACTACCATAGTGCCTGTTTCCTCATTAGCTGACATGTTAATAATCTATGGCTCCCTCAACCAATTATGACCCTAATCTGGTCTTCGGCTGGACCTGAATAAAAGACCGCAGGACTGAAGTTTGAGAATATTTTGCAACTTTGTCGGTCATGTGACTGAAGGAAGTCTCACATTTCATTTAATTCTCGTAGCCTCAGCCATATTATACTAAAATATTTATTTTCAGTTTTTTAGGCAAAACCATTTATGTTGTTTTCTTCTGATGATTGTAAGAATTTGTCTTCTAAACAAACAGATTGTTAAAAAACTGTCTTCATGTATCCATAGACATTCATAAGGATGAAAAAAAACCACTAGTATTTGCCTGCAGACAGAAATTCAAGTGGATGTTTAAGCAATTTTTTCATTAAAGAATTGCATATTGATTTTATTTAGAATATGGTGACTCTGCAGTCCTCACCCACTTTGGTTTTTATAATGTTCTAGTTCATACCAGTTCAATCAAGAGTTCAAGTTTTATGACATCATGTAATCCCTGAGCAGTTGACAGCTTCTTGTTAGAGGTTTAACACTTGATTAGAACCATCTTCATTGTCTGTACTCTGCTAATAAATCTTGTGAGTTATGCCCTGAA
>CM057160.1:28476273-28498273 GCA_029962745.1 Echinometra lucunter | reverse complement strand
TCACCATTATCTCTTCGTCTGCAAATCTGTCACACAGGACTTGTAGCTTATCTCTGGAGAGCGATTTAACTGCAGCCTCATAGCCACTGTCAGCATCAAACCTGGGTTTTGTTTGCCTAAAGATTGGGTCACCAATCACCCCAAATCACATAAACAACCTCACATACTCCCAACATCCTTTTTTAAAGTGAAGAGAGCTATGATGTTGTCAAAGTACATAAGTAATTGCACTGCACAACAATCATTCTGGTTTAAAATTGTTTATTACAACTATATCATTTTGTTTCCAAATCAGGATTTGTTTCAATGAAAATTTCATCAATCAATGCAACATAATTTCACATATAGAAGATATTGACATTCAAATGATTAAAAAAAAATAATATCTTTGATTTTGTCGGTTGAGAATTTCAGTTTTGGAATGGGAAAAAAAATGGGATGGGAAAAATATTAATTTTTTCTGACAATATTAAAGGGTTTATTAAATTAAGGACTTCCCTGATTGAAATACTTGAAATACTTGACTGAAATAACGGATATCCGATGACCTTGAAGACCGATGACGTAGAATGACGAATTTCGACGAATACCGAAAATCCACGAGGACTGTCGTAGAATGGCGTCACCGAAGATTAGGTGCTTTCGACCTGACGAGTGACGTCGAGAAGAACTCAAGAAGAACTCAAGGTTGAAAACTCAGGATAAATCATCGTGGCTCAGGGCTGACAATAACTGAAGGCTTCTAACGTAGCCCCAGAATAAAATGACTGACCATGGGTAATAGCTCCCTGACTAAAGGACCCTTGAAATTGAATACATTCCCATTATCCAAAATGGCAAATCCTAACTTTCAACATTTCAAATATTGCTTTTCTTAATAATTTGATCAATACATGTCTTTCTTATTATTTTATAAGCATCGACAAAATATCTAAATAGTATTAATTCATCAGCAAAATGTATCAATCCTAAAAAGTTGACATAAATTCACTTCTGAAAAATACGGAAATACAACCATTCCATCTCTGCAATATAATTGTGATAATTATTTGAAGCCGGAAATTATTAAAAACTCACAGCGTAATATTATGCCTAAGTTACTGACAGAAAACAGACATCTGTTTAATAGAATTATTACAACAAGATCTGGACCAAAAATACAGACCAAAATAACCTTTTAGATTGAAGAATCTAACTTTCTTTTTTAAAGCTGAAATTTACTGATAAAAATATCAAATAGATTCACCACCATTGTGGGTACGAAAACTCCTCCAAAATTAACAAAAGCTGAGGGTCAATTCTTCCTTGCTCCTCAGAACACAACCTCTCTCAAAGAGTAGCAAAATGAAAGTGATCCTACTCTCTGAGAGAGCAATTAGGTGCACTGTACAATCAATAGACCTCGGGCGGGTCTTGGAATGTTAAGTGTTTATTCCTAGAACCTGGAACCTACAACAAAATGACCAGCAAGAGCTGAATACATTATAGCCCTTCCTAGTTAAAGTAGCTAAGTACATAGAATTTCATTATACAACTCAATTAGCAATACTGCCATCACAAGGCCAAAATGAGTAATTTATCATTACTTTTTATTTTTTTTTTCTCTATTTAAACAAAACTTTCAGGATTACACCATTAATCATTTTTTCTGTTAATATTTTTCTATGTAAAATAAACAAATTTTAGAATATGTCTTTAGAGCTAAATTAAAAATGACTTGCTTGTGACAGCCACGTTGTGTAGCATATGCTGATTTCACAGAGGTTTTTTTATTTTTTGCTTTAAACTACAGTCTGGCTGCCAGCAATATGCCATTCGCTGGTATAAATTCAATTTATTCTCTTATTCTCATCTCATTAACTATAGATTCTAGCACCCCTGGCTCGCATGGATTGTTGTCTGGAGGGGACCTTTTTAAACATCCATATTGTAAGTGTTTAGTATTATCATGATTATTGATATGTATTTGGTATTATTTTGATTTTATTATTTGATCTAAGTGAATAAGTGAAATAAAAATCAATCGCGGCTCGAAAGCTGAATTACAGATTTTGTACTGTACAGAAATAAAATACGTAATCGCACGTTAAACCTGAAGTTATGATTTCAAGACGAGATCAAATAATGGCATTTATTTCTTACCCGCATCCCATAAGTAGTTGTAAAATATGTATGTATTATTTAATCAAGGACTGTTTCTTTGATATCCCTCAGTTTTTGTTAATTTTGGAGGAGTTTTCGTACCCACAATGGTGGTGAATCTATTTGATATTTTTATCAGTAAATTTCAGCTTTAAAAAAAAATGTTAGATTCTTCAATCTAAAAGGTTATTTTGGTCTGTATTTTTGGTCAAGATCTTGTTGCAATAATTAGCAAATATAGCATAACTTTTTAACTAAAAAGTTTTGAGCAAAATAATTTGGCAGGACGGCTTCTACACTTATTGACTACTTTCTGCGTGAAAATGAGAATGATCCGTCAAGTCATGCATGAGTGAGCAAACATTAAAGGCAAAAATATCACTTTTTAAAAGTCACAAGAGTCATTTTGGGGCTGTGTGAAACAAACCTTTGCCGAATTTGAATTCTTCCATTGTTTGACCAAGTCATGCCTATCCCTGACAATTTTCATGTTTATCACAGTTGAGTGAACACATATTTTTTTGAGAAAAATGATGTTCAGCCCTCCTAAATCTGCAAAATCCATTCAGTTTGTGGAAAAAATTGGCATCAACCAACATGAGTCAGCACATTACGTGAAAATACCAGGTAGTCGTTTTCCTGGCATTAAACAGTAAATTTTCAGCATTTCTTACTTCATCGTTAGCAATTATGTCACTCAACCATGGCACAACCTCGAAAAACATAAACAGCACTTAAACAAATGCCAGAAGAATCTTGTTTCACAAACCCCCCAAAATGACTCTTGTGACTTTTGAAAAGTGACATTTTTGCCTTTAATGTCTGCTCACTCATGCGTGACTTGACAGATCAATCTCATTTTCAAAGAGAAGTTAGTCAATAAGTGCAGGAACACTCCTGCCAAATTATTTTTCCTAAAAACATCTTCGTTAAAAAGTTATGCTATTTTGAATTAGGGGGGGGGGTACTTTTTGTTGTGTTTATATGTGTATATACATATGCAACAATAGAAATGCACACCTGAAAACCCACCTGAGGTCGGTACACTTGAGGTCGAGACACCTCAAGTCGACAACGGGACACCGGGACAACGGAAAATTTTTGAGCAAAGTAGAGCCCGTATTATACTGTATACGTGTCGGTGCGATCGCGGACTATCGTTCTTCATGGCAACCTCAAGTCGACATGCGCACCTGAAAAACTACCTGAGGTCGGAACACCTGAGGTCGAGACACCTCAAGTCGACAACTGGACTTAGAAAATTTTCGAGCAAAATAGAGTCCGTACTGTACGTTTAGGTGCCTGGTATACGGGCCTGCATGTTATTGAGCTTTATTGTAAAAAAAATAATCTGTTCAACCTCTCTAGCTGTCACCCGTATCATATCACACCTCTTTATTTTTTATTAAGAATAGTTAACATTAAAAATTAATTATGTTTCAGTCCTGGTAAAAAAAAATCGGAGGATGGTTGTCGACTTGACGTGTCTTGACCTCAGGTGGTTTTTCAGGCGTGCATGTCGACTTGAGGTTGCCATGGAGTACGATAGTCCGCTACCGCACCGACACGTATACAGTATAGTACGGGCTCTATTTTGCTCATTTTTTTTCGAAGTCCCGTTGTCGACCTGAGGTGTCTCGACCTCAAGTGTCCCGACCTCAGGTGGTTTTTTTAGGTGTGCATTTCCATTGCTGCATATATATATATATGTATATATCTCGAGGCCTTGACAAAAGCCATTGCGACTGAAGCTAAAGGCAATCACATTTCAAAGATTTTCAACTAGCAATGGAATGGATTTGTTCACGGGAGTATCGATCAACACAATAACATTCATCGAACCATACTGTTCCCTGGATAGACAGGGAATGGGCACATGTGAAAGGAGCTACATAGGGATTTTACTCCAATCTCATTTAAAGACTGCTCAAAATCTTAAAGGATCACCTGTCATATATTTTGTCTTTATCGTTTAGGATTAGTTTTTCCTATTATAATTAAATATGCACAAACAACGTTTACCATAGTTCAGTTAAGACCATTCATATTCACTCATACTGGCAAAATTAAATCATATTTGGTATCATAGTAGAGAAGATATGTTAATGTCCTTCTTTAAAAGCAAAAAAAAAAAGACATCGGGATATAATCGTTTTAAAGATCATTAGGCGGGTTTCCTCTGTGTGTGTGTGTGTGTGTGTGTGGTTTTTTTTTTAGACACTGTAGATTAAATCAATTGTATTTACTCCACAGATGGTAACTCTTTTCCTCCGGAACGTTGGGATGAGCACTCTCGATGTATAGGTGAGGTTTGACACAAAATCTGTGACACTAAACTTTTTTTTTTAACTTTATCCGATTAATCAGTGAAAATAAAGTAATGAGGTCAAAAAGAAAAGAAAGAGATCAAAAGTGAAACGTTAATGTAATAGAGAAGACTTTATATTTAAAAAAATTAGTATGCCACGCCTGAATGAGAGGCCGATCCACTGTATTGTCTTACACACTGATGCATAACACGGAAGAATGTATTATAATTATGAAGCTTCTTAGATGTTTATACCTAGGTATATGGCTGTTTAGGAGACTTGGGTCACTATTACCATGCTTACAATTTGTGGGCTTTTAAAAGTGTTCCTGCCCTTGATTCCGCCGCTCGTTTGAGGGTACATTGTACCCTTTTAACAAATTTCAAGTGCCCTTTTTTCAAATGTTTAAGAAAAAAAAAATGGGGACATTAGGGGATATTGTGTTCCCATCCCCCAAATTTGGGCGATTTGCCCCATTCCTGCGCCCGACCCGATTGACGCCCATGGTTTTGGGGGCACTATGTTGCTGTAGCCGTGATTTTGATATCCAGTCCAGGCTTGACTGAATCCAGGCAGAACAAGGCAAGAATGAACAGGTAATACATTATGATTATTAATTTAAGTGTCATGCTATGACTCTGAGTGATATTGTTTATGAATTTGATGTGATACTGATATGATTATGCTGAGTATGAGCAGATGAGTGCAGTAGCCAGTGCACTTAACGTTAGATGGATCTAACAGTTAGGTGTTGATAACTCGTGCCCTATTTTCTGATAATGCTCGTGCCACTGGCACTGGCACTGGCTGCAGTGTTTTCATGGACATGTGTTGAACTGGAAAGAACTAACGTTAGCTAGATGCTAGTAGTAGTGAGATGGACGATCAGTAAGTGATTCACACGCTTCGCGTGCTCACTAACGCCCCCCCCCCCCCCCCCCCCCCGTAAAATGAAATCCTAGCTACGCGAAATTGTTGCCCTGGGCTAGACCAGGCTTCTAACCAGGATTTTTATACAGTAATAGGAGCAACGTTCGGCATCGAGGGAAAATTTGCGCATAGCATATGGTACAAAAAACTGGAACACATACGTTTGGCTTTTGTTGGGTACTTTCTGTGCATATAAAAAGTGTCATTGATACACTTTCTTGCTTAGATTTACTCATGGTGGCATTTCCCCTTTTAAATAAATGGCAAAAATATTTTTTTTTAGTTTGCACCAGGGCCTAATCTCGCTTGATGATAGATGTTATAGTAGTAGTAGACTATATGTTAGCCCTTTGTTAAACAGCATCCAACATCATGTTTTGATTTCAGTTTTTCTTCCAGTTTCCTAAGTTTGCATAAGTTTATTGGTGGTTATGCATAACAAATATGAAAAGCTAATTGGAATTTTTAATGTTTTGAAACCTAAACGGGTAAAGATGAAGTATTATGGAAACATTCTTACATTTTAATTCTGTTTCAATACCATTCTAAAAATAAAGAGGAAAAATTGGCACAGGATAAATTTTTGTAAGGATGTTTGTAAACAATCCCATTTAGCTAAGTAGTGCATAAGTTTGTGCTTATTTACACAAGGCTTTGTTAAACAGGGTCCAGGTAGAAAAAAATAATGATTTTCTTCCTTTCTACACAAGTGAAGGGTTTTGTAAAATTTTGTGTTTAACAAGTACACTCTCTTTCTTGTTTCTTCATAGGAGTAGAAGACTTTGAGAATGACGAAACCAGCAATGATGAAAGCTTTGACGATGAGACCACGGATGATGATGATGATGACGATGAGTACTGGAAGATGATCAAGCTTCACCCTACCCCACAAATACAAGATACTGTCATGTCGTTGGTTATCAGTTCACATAAACAAACTTTCCGAGACTGAGCATCCTTCAAGAAAGGAATTACATGTAGGTAACTTTATTAAGAAAGTCAAATTTGAGATTTCTAAACTGTAATACTCTGAAAGCACAAAAATATGATTGTCATGTCTGTTGCACTTGAATTGCCCAAGCATCAATATACTCATGACTGCTTAATGCCTTTTTTAGATTGAATGGGCATTACATACACCACAATTTTATGATCTTTTTTGACTTGGCATTTTGATGTTTTTCAAATGAAGAGTTTCTTTCCATAGGGGGTTCAGTGACTGTCACATATTGGGGAAAAACAGTTATTAGTTATCAGAACATAGATCATTTGTTTGCCTACCTCCTGAACAAAATTATTTGACTGACATGTATGTTGCAGTAATGGAAAAAGGGCATTTTCTGTTTTTAATTTTCCCTTGCCATCTGTACAAACAGTGGCAATGTGTGGGTGGGTTTTTTTTTTTTCTTTGGAAAGGTATGAAAGTTGATTTTTCCTCTTTTGGAAAGAAACTCTTTAAAGTGTTACAGTGTGAATATGTTGTCTCCTAAGAAACATTTTTGATGGCAGTGATATGATATCACAATAAAAACTAGATCTGGGAGGTATTTTGAAGTTATGCTAGTGGGAATGGCACTTTGTCTTCCCACGTTTGAAAGACAACCTCTCTATTTCCCACTCTTTTTTTCACTTGAGAATCCAGCAGTAATGTTTCATGTACACCATAACTTCAATACATAGAAATAAAATTTGGGTGCCATGCAGTATGTTTATCCTGTAGACATGCATGCATTGCCAAAAAAAAAGTTTGAGGAAGCCATTTGTGTTGTTGCCTACAATATATATCGCATTAGTAGATAAATGGGTTTTGTGGAGCCTTTTAAATTTGAGCCATATTTTTTCTCACATTTCATTTATAACTATTAATTTCTGTTTTCACGAACAAAGAGTTTTGCGGTTTAAATAATATTTGTAAATAATGAAATATTATTTCCCAGTGATGTTCCATGATGGTTACCTTTGAGCTACCTTTGATTATGATATACAGTTCTCATGTTAGCTACATGCTATGCAGTAGCTTGATTTTTTTATGTAGATTCCAGAGCCTCCTCCATTTTTTCCAGTTCTGTCTGCAGGGTTTTTTTTTTTGTGTGTGTAGCACAATCCGTTTTGGGGAAAAAAATAACTGCAGAGGTCTCATAATTGAAAATACTTCATAGCTCTGCACACACTAGATAAAGGTCATTGATAACTGCACTTAACTAATTTTGTTCTTTACATTTAAGTGCATGTATCATTAAATTGCAGTAAGCATAAACAAACATTTGTAATAAAATTTGTATAATGCATGTTGTTACATGATACTTAAAACCACCCCCCCCCCCTTTCACCAGTGTTTGAATGAAAAGATTATAGGCTTATACATTACATACTCTGGTTTACAAAACAATGTCTTGTCTATATTTGAAGAACTTTTCTAAAAAAAAAACTTAACCTGCCAACTTGTAAAAAATAGTCATGTGTGGTGAGATTTATAAGATATTTATTTTGAGAAATTATCAGGTATGAAATTTGTAAAAGGAGACCAGACTACTAATCTGCTTTTGAAAAAAAATATATATATTTGTAGAACATGGGTTAGCTGTTGCTTGAGCGAAATTGCTTTAGCTGGTTATCATGCAATTGTGAAAACATCACTCACTTTGATAGGTGCTGAAAGTCTGGAAAATAAATGTGTTTTACTCTGACATCAAGGAAGTAGATTTTGTCTTTTGGGAGTTTTGGAAGGAACTCTCTCTTCATTCAAAAGCCATTTTTTACCATTTCAAGAGTTCTGTTCTATCTGTTTTATTTTCCCAGTTACATGTATGCTATGATGAAAACGGTTCCATTACCATCCTCAGTCTGTAAGGGAGGTGGGGGGGGGGGGTACACTCACTAGTTGCTACATGTAGGGTTGTTGAAACTGATATTTTACCAACAAAATGATGTTTTGTTTGATTTATTTTACAGCTTAATAAAGGTTACTTGATTATGATTTGCGTCTGTCATTCTAGTTTCAAGTTGTATTGTGACAGTAAGCAACCTTACTTTAGGCGTAACATCACAAAGTTCATATTACATTTGGATATGGTTATAAATCACAATTGAATGTACAGTCATTCTATATTTTGATGTGAATATGAATCAAGGATGGTTGTATTCTTTGTGTATGCAATGTCATGTTTGATGTCTGTGTATGGTAAACGTGCAGTGGAAACTCAGGAGATCTAATACTATAGCATGCTGCTATAACAAGATAAGCTGATCCCATTTCTTCAAAATTACATTCTATTGTTTTATGATTATTTTAAAACTGATGCATGCTCAAAAGATTATTTGATGGCTACAAAAACCTCAATACACTGTGTATGCTGAGTTTCCACTGAAGATGTAATAATGTTTATTCTGTATGAGTTTGTGTGTTTGAGCATGGGATGCCTGTCAGTTGACGTTGCTTGGTGTTATTCTAAAGCATTTGCATGAAGTTGATGAGTTATTTATATTTATAAAACATAATTTCAAACACACACAGTTTAATGGTTACAATATAGTAAATGACTGTAAATTTGTAGTTTTGTATAAACACACACACACCTCCCCCCCCCCACACACACACATAACGTTACCTTGTGTAACATTATCTGAGGCCATTGCGGGCTAGTTGGGAGTTGTTGGGATAAACAACGGGTCTAAATGTAGGGAGGGGGTTCCACTTTGTTCCTTTTTGGGGGGAGGGGCAGAGAGAGTGGTTCCAACCACTTTTATATTTTGTAATTTACAGGTTAAAGATCGTTAAAAATGATGGTCCATGGCTGAATGAGGTAAAGTACAGTCCTCTAGTAGGGGGGGGGGGTGTGTACCCAACCATCTGTGGTGTCAGCTTTTGTAATTTTGTAATGTACACCAATACTGCAATCTTGTGGCAAATGTTGGTCCACGGGGTCAGTGGGGTAAATTTTCCCGCACAAAAAAGGGGGGGGGCATTCTTTTTCATGTTTGGGGGGTGTCAGCTGGTATTTTCCAACCAGTAATGGTGTCAGCTTTTATATTTTTTGTAATATACACCTGTACTGCTATCTTGTGGCAAATTTTGTTACATTGGCTCAGTGGGGTAAATTTTCCCGCAGGAGGGATGGGGGCACTTTTCATGTTTGGGGTGTCAGTTGGTATTTTCCAACCAGCTATGGTGTCAGCTTTTATATTTTTGTAATGTATACCCATACTGCTATCTTGTGGCAAATTTCGGTCGATGGGCTCAATGGGGTAAATTTTCCCGCAGGAGGGGTGGGGCACTTTTTCATGTTTGGGGGTGTCAGTTGGTATTTTCCAACCAGCAATGGTGTCAACTTTTATATTTTTGTAATGTATACACATACTGCTATCTTGTGGCAAATTTTGGTCCATGAGCTCAGCCAGGAAAATTTTCCCGCAATAGGGGCGTATTTCGTGTACTTTTTATATTATTATTTTCATTATCATTATTGTCACCATCATCCTCATTATTACCATTACTATTAATGGAGCTGAGATGGAATGATGGTCTCAAGGTAAATTAGAAAGAGGGAGAGAGAGAGAGAAGGGGAGAAGATTAGAGCCATGGAAAAAGGGAAAATGGAAGGGACATCAAAATGAATAGATTGAGAAAGACGAGGGGAATTTACAGAAGAGGTGATTAAGAGGCAGCAGAAAAGAAAGGGAGAAATTGCTCTTGTAAT
The DNA here is from genome assembly GCA_029962745.1 of Echinometra lucunter. Lineage (NCBI taxonomy): Eukaryota > Metazoa > Echinodermata > Echinoidea > Camarodonta > Echinometridae > Echinometra > Echinometra lucunter. The sequence goes on along the minus strand of CM057160.1, from coordinate 28,488,195 downwards.
TTACGTAATTATGCATACATCACTATACGTGTAATCTGCCCTTTTCCCCTCTCCTTTTCCTCCTCTTTTTTGTTCCACTGATCATCCCAATCATCTGTAGATATTGTAATTTGTCGTAAATTTTGTTATCTATCAGTTTATATCTGCCTTTAAGGATTGTGTTATGTTTCGATTCCTTAATGGAAAAAAAAAATAATAAAAGGGTAGCGATATTGTTAAGGAATAGGGGAAGATAGAGAGGGGGTACAAAGGAGAGTGAAACTGGTAGGAAGAACGAAAAGTGCGAGGAAAAAAATAAGGATTGGTGAAGATGGGATCGGACGGAGACAGAATGGGAGGGCATGCGAACGAGAGGAAAAAGAGGAGGAATAAGGATTCATGATAACAAAGGGATGGGGAATTAGACAAGAGGTTTCAAGAAAATTCGTGATGACAGCGGGAAAGAGAGAAATAGATGGGATTTTCCAAGAAGGAAAGGCAAGGGGAGAATGAGAGAAAGCACAGAGAGAAAGCAGAGAAGGGGGAAGTTTGGGCTTTGGGTGAGAAGACCCATCTGGTATGCATCTGGTTTTAGCTGGATGTGCCATTTTACCGTCAAAAACGTGCGGCCCATAAGTGTTGGTACTTGTGGGTTCTAGGTGGAAAGGTACATCTAGCTGGTATCCATAAAAACAGAGTGGCTTTGGACAGCAAGCTGTGAACTCAAAACAGCATCTTATTCGACAAATAGATGATCGAATATACCTTTGAGATATCTTTGTGGCTAATTAGTAAGTGCTCAGTCGTACATTATTTAGATACCGGATGGTTCCGGAAGGCAAACGAATAGGACATGCACGGGAAGTTACGGAATATATAATCTAGATATATTATAGGCCTGTGGTTTGTTTTAATGACAAAAAATACTTTATAATAAAATGAGTGTGTTTTTTTTCGCTTTTTGTCCTCGTTCGTAGAAACGGGGTAGATTCGGGCAGCACTAAATAATAAGATCAGCGAGGTGATAAAGCTGCGTCATGTTTGGTAGCGAGGTGACCAAATATACGATTTAAATTCCGTTCATACCCAGACTGCATTTAAATGAAAGAATAACGCCTCTTTTATAGCAAGAAATTGTTATTTTTACCCACTCGCAAAATGAATATCCAATCCCTAATCACTCCAGTATAGTGATGAAGATCTACATCCTTGCGCGTTGTATGAGAAGGGGTAGATATTAAATGCAACAAAACTGTCGTCAAATATATCCCTATTCAAAATGTTCTAACAACTCTTCTGTCTCCATGGCCCTTAGTCTATCCTTCACATTTTGAGCCTATACCCACCCTCCCCCTCCCCCCCCCCACCACACACATGCACGCACCTATCCCTAGCCATGTCGCTTTGCTCCCTCGCCGAGGATACTCAGCACATATCATCCTCAACCACGAATACAAATCGACACCCCCTGATAGGTAGGGAGAGTGTGTGAGCATGGTGAGTAGGGGGTGTTTGCACTCGAGTATGAGTTCACACTAGAAATTTTGGATAAATATTTCGATTATCCCCCCCCCCCTCCTCCTCGAAATGGGCTTACGCCCGTGATGATGTCTGATACAATAATTTTGCGCATCTTTTAGGCTAACTTACTCATTATCTATTATTTGACATCTTATAATTATCGTCATTACTATTATTACAATCACTGTAATGTCACATCGTTTGATAGAATGGTAATTTTTGCTGTATCGGGCAATTATTCGTAATCAATTATTATGAAACTGAGGAATCGTTGCTGTCAATACCACTAAAGGTTAACGTGTAATTACTGTAAGACCTTTGGCCTTTAGAGATTAACAAAATATTCGTTTTTTTTTGTTTTATGTGTAATACTTTTCAGGCCTTTTACGGATCAGACAGAATGACTCAGATGAAACAGATATGATATTACACGAAAACTCTGGAGAGCGATTTAACTGCAGCCTCATCACCACATTGTGTAGCATATGCTGAATTCACAGAAATTGTTATTTTTGTGATTTAAACTACAGTCTGGCTGCCAGCAATAAGACAATCGCTGGTATAAATTCAATTTATTCTCTTATTCTCATCTCATCAGCTATAGATTCTAGCAACCCTGGCTTGCATGGCTTGTTGTCTGAAGGGGACTTTTTTAAACATCCACAATGTAAGTGTTTAGTATTATCATGATTATCGACATGTATTTGATATTATTTTGATTTTATTATTTGATTTAAGTGAATAAGTGAAATAAAAATCAGTCGCGGCTCGAAAGCTGAATTACAGATTTTGTACTGTACAGAAATAAAATACATAATCGCACGTTAAACCTGAAGTTATGATTTCATGACGAGAACAAATAATGGCATTTATTTCTTACACGCATCCCATAAATAGTTGTAAAACATGTATGTATTATTTAATCAAGGACCGTTTGTTTGATATCCCTGTCACAACCACGACATAGACAATCAAACAAAAACATGTACGTATATTTATATATATATATATATATATATATGCAGCAATGGAAATGCACACCTGAAAACCCACCTGAGGTCGGGACACTTGAGGTCGAGACACCTCAAGTCGACAACGGGACTTAGAAAATTTTCGAGCAAAATAGAGTCCGTACTGTACGTTTAGGTGCCTGGTATACGGGCCTGCATGTTATTTTCTAGCAAAGTAGAGCCCGTATTATACTGTACACGTGTCCGTGCAGTCGCGGACTATCGTTCTTCATGGCAACCTCAAGTCGGCATGCACACCTGAAAACCCACCCGAGGTCGGGACACTTGAGGTCGAGACACCTCAAGTCGACAACGGGACTTTAAAAATTTTCTAGCAAAGTAGAGCCCGTATTATACTGTACACGTGTCCGTGCAGTCGCGGACTATCGTTCTTCATGGCAATCTCAAGTCGGCATGCACACCTGAAAACTACCTGAGGTCGGGACACTTGAGGTCGAGACACCTCAAGTCGACAACAGGACTTAGAAAATTTTCGAGCAAAATAGAGTCCGTACTGTAGGTATGGGTGCCTGATATACCGGCCTCCATGTTATTGAGCTTCATTGTAAAAAATAATCTGTTCAACCTCTCTAGCTGTCGCCCGTATCATATCACACCTCGTTATTTTTATTAAGGATAGTTAACATTAATATTAATTATGTTCCAATCCTTAACCTTTTTTAAACTTAAAGTTTGTACAGCGGGTAACAGGAAGGGGTTTGATAAAAAAAAAAATCGGAGGATGGTTGTCGGCTTGAGGTGTCTCGTTTTGTTTTTAAAATGCTCTGTACACTGTAGATTAAATCAATTGTATTTACTCCCACAGATGTTAACTATGTTCCTTCTGAACGTTTGGATGAGCACTCTCGATGTTTAGGTGAGATTTGACACAAAATCTTTGACACTAAACTTGTTTTCTTTTTTTAATTTATCCGATTAATCAGTGAAAAGAAAGTAATGAGGTCATAAAAGAAAAGAGAAGATAATATTCTTCCTTAAAAGGAAAAAAAAAGACATTGGGATATAATTTTTTTAAAGATCAATTGTCGGGTTTCCTGTGTGTGTGTGGTTTTTTTAAAGACACTGTAGATTAAATCAATTGTATTTACTCCCACAGATGGTAAGTATGTTCCTCCTGAACGTTTGGATGAGTACTCTCGATGTTTAGGTGAGATTTGACACAAAATCTGTGACACTAAACTTTTTTTTTTTTTTTACTTTATCCGATTAATCAGTGAAAAGAAAGTAATGAGGTCAAATAGAAAAGAAAGCGGTCAAAAGTGAAACGTTAATTTAATAGATAAGACTTTATATATACAAAAAATTAGTATGCCACGCTTGAATGAGAGGGGTTTTTAGGGGAAAAAAAGAAAAAAATTGTGCCCATTGCTTCAATTCAATTCCTATTAAAATTTTGAATGTTTATGCCCTAAGGTTTTGCCTCCCGATCCACTGTACTGTCTTACACACTGATGCATAACACGGAAGAATATATCATAATTATGAAGCTTCTTAGATATTTATACCTAGGTATATGGCTGTTTAGGAGACTTGGGTCACTATTACCATGTTTATAAGATGTGGGCTTTTAAAAGTGTCCATGCCCCTGATTCCGCCGCTCGTTTAAGAGTACATTGTACCCTTTGAAAAAATTTCAAGTGCCCGTTTTTCAAATGTTTAAGAAAAAAAATGGGGACACAAGGGGATATTGTGTTCCCATCCCCCCCCCCCAAATTTGGGCGATTTGCCCCACCCCCGGCCCCAACCCGATTGACGCCCACGGTTTTGGGGAGGCAATGTGAATATTGTTCCCAACTGCGGATCAGAGTTTTCAAGCGTTTAGTGCTACATCAACAAGAGAGTGAGAAGGTGCGCAATTCCTAGCTAATTTCTTTATCATTTTATAATGGATCAAAATATTTGATCATGCGAGTTTTCGCCAATAAACATCATAGAGCGTATCTTAGTGCTTTATTAGAAGTGGTCCTCGACAGGGCTTATTCTAACACAAGGCTTCCAAAAAGTTAGGGGGCGTGACCTATTGTACCCCCCCCCCCCCACCTTTGCCGAGCGTGTTTTCTCCTTAATGAGGGGCGGAACACGAAGGTAGATGATGGAGCAAGCAGGTACGTATGGTGGCCCTGAAGTACGCTCGACAACAGGTCATTTTCGACGTGAATTTCGCATCCCAGTTCCTGAACTTTGCATCCCGAGTCGTGAAATTCACGACCCGCGGTGCGAAATTCAGGACTGGTATGCATAGTTCGCGCCTCGGGTCCTGAATTTCGCACCGCGGGTCGTGAATTTCACGACTTGGGATGCAAAGTTCAGGACCTGGGATGCAAATTCACGTCGCATATGACCTGTTGTTGAGCGTACGTCAGGGCCACCATAGGTACGATAACGTGATAACATAAGCTCATAAGATCGAGGGGGGGGGGGGGGGGGGGGGGCAAGCGCAAAAGAAGAAATGAGTGCGAAAGGGGATTTATGGAAGAAAGGGAGAGAGCGCGGGATATATTTTCATCCCCTTGGTGGTTAAGATGGATCTGGCAGGTAGAGGAAATATAGAGGCAAAGAAGTTGCAGCACACAGAGCAAACAGAGGGAATAATGGAGAGAGAGAAAGGGGGGAAGAATGGCGAGGAGAAAAAAAATATTAGACTGTTAAAGGCAAAGAAAAAAGGGTGGCGAAAGAAAAGGAAGGAAAATATAGAAAGGGAAGTTACAGGGCTTTCTGCCACTAAAGAGCTTGAATAGAGGAGAGCCTTTAGCGAACAAAAACGTGATGGCCCCAAATTATTGTATCCTCCCATAGGGGCGGCGTGACGGTATCTTCAAAGGGGCAAGATGACCCAGAGATGAGTTCATTTACGTTCTAAAAATGAAAATAGCGGTATTCAATAGTTGCACGACCCAATCCTCTCATTTCCAATACTTTTTCTATCTTCTTCCTCTCGTTCTTTTATTGTTTTAACACTTGAGAAAATCAAAGGGGGACTAGTCGCTCCTGCCGAATGGAGCACCACCCCTGTCCTCCCGACAGCGTAAAGGATGCCGGGGGGGGGGGGGGAGAGAGGCAAAAATTTGCCGGTAACTCGGTCTAGATTGGAATCAGTGGCGTAGCTAGGATTTCATTTTAGGGGGTGGTAGAGAGCACACAAAACGTGCGAATCACTTTAACTGAGTTTCAGCTGCTTGCTGTCTGATATCAAAGTTATAAAATAACCAACATGGGGTATCATCTTTACATGCAAATATCTGAAAGAAAATTAAATTTGTCGCCTGTACTCGAGGCAACAAAATCCGCTGCCATGATAGTTATTTTATATGATTTTTTTTTTCAACGGTATACACATACGGACCATTCACTTTGTACAGTCTCGCTCAGTGGAGGGATCCTCGGCGATTACGCAATGCCACGTAATAACTCTACTTTCGGGGATTACGGTCTCTCCCGGGAAGTCGAGAGTTTCCCTGACTGCCCGATTAGAAAGTATAAGAATACAGTAGAGTACATACCTCACTCGTGTACAGATTGGTGAATTGCGTCAGTGGCCTACTCCTTATGACGTCATTAATTGCTCGCAGAATCCTGACTTGGAAAAAAAGAAAAAGATCGTCAGATGACCATTTTCCAAGTCCCCGCTCCTAAGTTTTCGGATACTATTACTCCTTTCACAGTCAATGAAATTTAAATATGTTTATATATTTTTGTTCCATAAGCCAAATGCTCTACGTTGATATATGTTTCTCTTAATTTTTTTCCGGCTCTGGTCGGGATCTTGAAGACTCATTGGCGACCGGCCCCTGCCCCCAACAGCACTCCTGTTTGTATTCCTTAATATTAGGTTTTCTTTTCAATTACTAAATTTGAGGGTAGTCTCGATTCCAAGCGATTGAAAACTGATTATCACAGTTTATTACTTTTCCAATAAACATGATAAAAATGGTTGAATTGACTAAAAAGCTATGTAAATTTCTTCTTTTCATTAGGCAAGGCATTCTCTCTAACTCCTTTCTAAGTATTCGTGATTTCCTTATTTCCGATGATGTTTGAAGGTTTTGCATGCTGGTACGGGTATTCGTAGAAAGGGTTTACGGTTCACCATGTGGTAAGTCCTAAGGGACTATAGATAAAGTGGATAGAGATGGAGGTGAAATAGAGAGGCGAGAAAGTAGGAAAAATGGAGGGCAGAGTATCTTTCGAGAACTGGGTGAAGTCCTGAAAAGGACTGTAACAAGAAAAGGTGAGAGGAGTTAGTTGGTGAAGAGATGAGGAGGCTTTAGTCGGCGAGAGGTAAGAAGACTTGAAGAGAAGACTCGACGTTTCGGGCAGCTTGACTGTCCGTCTTTAGGAGTGAGTGTTCGCGGTGGTGGTGGTGGTGAATTGAGTTTTTACAGACGTGTATCAATCAATTCTGATTTTTTACGTCTGGGACCGCCCTTTAACGTCACCATCTGAAAGACGTGGCAAATGTAGATTCATGTCTTGCCAAAGGACATTAGTGCTGTTGCGGAGATTCGAACCACGGACCTTGGGGTTCAAAGTCTGAAGACTTATCCACTGAGCCACAACACCCTAGGCGTGACGGAGTACTTGAGACGGATATGCCGACGTAGAGGAGTGAGACGGTCGGCGGGGTCGGCGGCGTGGTGAACGGCTGTCGGTGGTGGCGCTCTGTGTGGGCGGATATGCGGACGTAGAGGAGTGAGTCGGCCGGCGGTGTCGGCGGTGTGGTGAACGGCTGTCGGTGGTGGCGCTCTGTGTGGACGGGTCGGTGGTGGCGGAATCGGCGGGAAGGCTTGGCGGGAAGGTGTGGGCGGGTTGATATCCGGATGTGGTGGTGTTGCGTCGGTGGAGGTTGTAGCGGGGTGTGCGTGTCGGCGGCGTAGTGGGTTGGTCCTGCGGCGGATGTTCTCTTTCTTTCACTCGGTCACTATGCTCTCTCGAAGATTAATGAAAACCATACTTGTATAAACTTTGAAAAGTACTGTATGACACTGTGCTGGTGTCTCTGCAAACGAGAGGGCATTTCAGTAATAACAGTTTTAAAGAAAAAACGCGGGACAGGGGGGGGGGGGGGTTCTTCTGTAAAGGGATAAGGGAACGTTCGTTTGGTTCTCGCCCCGCACAAGGTTATTGCACATCACAATTTTCATTATCAAAGTGGATAAGTTTTCCAGTGCTTTAATATCTTTCACAATAACAGTCTGTGAACAGTTGGACACACCGTCCCCAGTTGCATTTTGATTTTTTTTTTTTAAAATGTGTTTCCTGATATTAAACAAACCATGTACTCTAGCAAAAAAATAAAAAGATAAATAACAATTTTAAAGGGCCGATGAATGACTACATTTTCATAATAGTAGATTAACACATTTAGCATGCTGTATTCAACATTATGAAGGTTGGATCAACCCTTTACAGTGTATTTATCCAGTATGTCCAAAGTGTTAGTCTAACATTTTTAAAACGTAATCACTCCTCTGCCCTCTTAAATGGTGATATCACATTTTGTTTAGAGTGAGTCTACCAAAGTTGCAAGAAGCTGGGGAGGGCGGATAGATGCTTCATGATGATGCATGACTTGTGTACTATCTGAAGTCTATAGCGCATTCAGTTTTTAGGTATGGCATAAGGGCTGGAATTACCCATACGTTTGCAGGTGTTCTAGGAGGCAAATATTCTAATATTCAGTAAAAATTACGCTAGGACACCGGTATTTTATCATATTTGGGCAGTGCCGGAATATGGAATATCTGTCCATTTTCGCCACCAATGTTTTATAAAGTTCGATTTCGAAAGCACAATAACTCCTCTTAAGGTCGATGCATTTGCTAGGCTCAGTGCAGTCGTTATTTCATAATTCTCGCTCGAAAAGATTTTCACAAGAAATATGGATAGGAAAAAAAGAAGGTTGAAAAATCAAAGAACAACATAAGGATGATAGAAAGAATATAGACGGGTAAAAACAAAGAGTAATACAGAAAAAATCAAACAAGGAATAATGTACGGAAAAAGAGAAAAAAAATAGAAAGATAAAAAAAACAACAAGATAATTATGAAAGAGGACAGGAGAAAACAAGGGAAAGACAAAAAAGAAGAAGATGTAAAACAAAAAAATTAAAATAAAAAGAGACTGAAAGATAAGAAGATTGAAGGATAACAAAATAATGAAATGAGAAAAGATGGAAAGATAAGAAGATATAAGGAATAACAGAATAACACAAGTAAAGATGGAAAGGATGATAGGAGAAACGATAAGGAAAGATAAAAAAGAAAGGAGAAAACATAGAATAACATTAGAAAATATAGAAAACAAAGAATAAGATAAGAATAGATTGAAAAATAAGAAGAAAGATGGAATAGCAATGATAAACATAATGATAGATAGGAAAGAAGAAAGGAGAAAACAAAGAATAACATAAGAAAAGAATGAAAAACAAAACTATACAAGGAATAACAAAGAATAACATAAGAAATGACGGAAAAGAAGAATATATAAGAAAAGGATTACATATGGAAAGATAGAAAAAAGATAGGAAAAACAAGGACTAACATAGGGAAAGATAGAAGAGAAGATTAAGAGAAAACAAAGAATTACACAAGAATAGATTGAAAGATGAAAAGATAGAAGGAATAAGAAAAAAATAACATACGGAAAGATAGAAAAGAAGATGCAATGGGGAGAACAAAGAATAATATAAGAAAAATATTAAAAGATAAGAAGATAGAAGGAATAGCAAAAATGGAAATAAATGAGGAAAGACGGAAAAAATGATAGGAGAAAACAAAGAATAACATAAGAAAACACTGAAAGATAAGCAGATAGAAGAAATAACAAAGAATAATATAATGAAAGAGAGGGAAAAAGGAAGGGAGAAAACAAAGACATGATAATCCAAGAATAGCAAACTAAAAGTGAAGAAGGAATTGGGGAAAACAATGAGTAGCATAAGAAACTTAGAAACGAAATGAAGTTGCTAAAAACAAACAATAACATAATGAAAGATTTATATGACAAGTATTAACATAATCAAAGACTGAAAGAGAAAAATATTGAATAAAAAACAACGAATAATATTAGCAAAAACAGAAATGAAGATGAAAAGATAGAAAACAAAGAGTAGCGCAGGGAAAATTTGTAAATGGAAAGCTAGATCGCCCCTCAAGCACATGTTGCGAGATGGACCACACACAGCGATATCGACTGCTTGCAAATTTGCTAACTCAGCCTGTTGTCCACATCTACAGGCTGTATTTAGCACTCTGAAACAAACATAGCATATAGAATATATTTTTTTTTAATGACATGGTAAATTTCAAAAAGCTGTGGTCAATCCATCGGAAATATACTATTCTCCTCAAAAATCGCGTTAACTCACCGCACAACTATAATACAGACTGCACCGACGGTGTTGAATGCGAAGGTGCAAGGACAAGTTTTGGAGAGAGTCGGGATTTCTTCATAGGGTTGTGCATCATGTGCGACACTCCTTGAGGTCGCCGGACATATTATTACGTCATGGGGGGGGGGGGGGGGGGGGGGGGGGGGGTCAAGCCGCTCTCGCGTCTTTCGCTCAAGCTGCGTATCGCCCATATGTATCTACCACTATTCAAAAAAAAAAAAAATAAAATAAAATGCTTGTTTATGGGCATACATGTCACCATTATCTCTTCGTCTGCAAATCTGTCACACAGGACTTGTAGCTTATCTCTGGAGAGCGATTTAACTGCAGCCTCATCGCCACGGTGTGCAGCATATGCTGAATTTACAGAGATTTTTATTTTTGTGCTTTAAACTTCTCTTATTCTCATCTCATTAGCTATAGATTCTAGCAACCCTGGCTCGCATGGCTTGTTGTCTGAAGGGGACTTTTTTAAACATCCACATTGTAAGTGTTTAGTATTATCATGATTATTGACATGTATTTGATATTATTTTGATTTTATTATTTGATTTAAGTGAATAAGTGAAATAAAAATCAATCGCGACTCGAAAGCTGAATTACAGATTTTGTACTGTACAGAAATAAAATACGTAATCGCACGTTGAACCTGAAGTTATGATTACCTGACGAGATCAAATAATGGCATTTATTTCTTACACGCATCCCATAAGTAGTTGTAAAATATGTATGTATTATTTAATCAAGGACTGTTTCTTTGATATCCCTGTCACAACCACGACATAAACAACCAAACCAAAACATGTACGTATATATATATATGTGTATGTATGTATATATATATATATATATATGCAGCAATGGAAATGCACACCTGAAAACCCACCTGAGGTCGGGACACTTGAGGTCGAGACACCTCAAGTCGACAACAGGACTTAGAAATTTTTCGAGCAAATAGAGTCCGTACTGTATGTATGGGTACCTGATATATCGGCCTGCATGTTATTGAGCTTTATTGTAAAAAATAATATGTTCAACCTCTCTAGCTGTCGCCCGTATCATATCACACTTCGTTATTTTTATTAATGATATTTAACATTAATATTAATTATGTTTCAGTCCTTAACATTTTTTCAACTCAAAGTTTGTACAGCGGGTAACAGGAAAGGGTTTGTGAAAAAAATCGGAGAATGGTTGCCGACTTGAGGTGTCTCGGCCTCACGTGTCCCGACCTCAGGTGGTTTTTCAGGCGTGCATGTCGACTTGAGGTTGCCATGGAGTACGATAGTCCGCTCCCGCACCGACACGTATACAGTATAGAACGGGCTCTATTTCGCTCAAAAAATTTTCTAAGTCCCGTTGTCGACCTGAGGTGTCTCGACCTCAAGTGGTTTTTCAAGTGTGCATTTCCATTGCTGCATATAAATAAATAAATATATATATATATATATATATATATATATATATATATATATATAATATATATCACGAGGCCTTGAAAAAAGCCATTGTGACTGAAGCCAAAGGCAATCACATTTTTAAGCTTTTCAACTAGCAATGGAATGGATTTGCTCACGGGAGTATCGATCAACACAATAACATTCATCGAACCATACTGTTGCCTGGATAGACAGGGAATGGGCACATGTGAAAGGAGCTACATAAGGATTTTACTCCAATCTCATTTAAAGACTGCCCAAAATCATTAAGGATCACCTGTCATTCATTTTGTCTTTATCGTTTAGGATTCTCTTTTTCCTATCATAATTAAATATGCACAAACAACGTTTACCATAATTCAGTTAAGACCGTTCATATTCACTCATACTGGCAAAATTAAATCATATTTGGTATCATAGTAGAGAAGATATGTTAATATTCTTCATTAAAAGCAAAAAAAAAAAAGACATCGGGATATAATCGTTTTAAAGATCATTAGTCGGGTTTCCTGTGTGTGTGTGTGTGTGTGTGTGTGTGTTTTAAGACACTGTAGATTAAAT
>CM057160.1:28349290-28475773 GCA_029962745.1 Echinometra lucunter | reverse complement strand
TGAGTTATGCCCTGAACAGATAGGAGAGACAGCCCCTGGTCATAGTGGGAAATATCTTTACCCCAGTGTCTGAGATTCTGAAATCCTGAAACTCAGACTTGTGACAGTGCAAATTCAAATGTAGAATAAATCAAGTCAGAGATTGAGAGGTCTTTAGGAGAGGTGGGAGAGGACTATCGAAGGAGACGTAGAAGGGAAATTCAATCAGACAGAAAGTCACTGTATACAGGACAAACCAGCAACCTGTGCTAGTTTCATTTCTCCTTTTGGTTGAAATAAGAGATCTCAACTTTGGAAGATTCGTTTGCAGTCCTCATACACGAATATATGAAGTTTTGCTAGTTTCGTGCAAGGGTTATATCATTGAGTGCTAGGAAGAGAGAGAAAGAAAGAGGAAGGAGGAATAGGAAAGAGAAAGGAGAGAGGTGGAGAGGGGGAATGAAGGAGAGTGCATTGGAGGTAGTAGATGAAGAAAGAGCCCCAGGGAGAGATAAGAGATGATACATGTACATACTGATAAAGAGCAAAGAAAGAAAACATGGAAGAGAGATGTACTGAGATTATTAAAAACAAAGAAATATGCTTATTGCATGGGAAAAAGAAAGTCATGCAGATGAGACATTACAGGAATTGAAAGAATCAAAAGGTAAAGAGAGGGCAGAGGATAGATACAGATAGACAGACAGAGAGAAGTGAGGAAAGAGACATAAGTTATTAGCAAGAAATGTAAGAACATTTCATTCAGAGGAAATCTCTCTAGCTATGGGTCTTTAATATTGCAGCGTCATGCAGACTGTGTTTTCCTCACTGGAAGTTCAGGATCAAGTATTTGAGGATTTTAGGTTTGGCATTGAGTTATGTCTGTACTTTCATTCTGTTTGCTTACATCCCTAGTCATAAAAATAGTTGTTTTTAAAACCACATAGCATTGATCTCTTGTATAGTCCATCCTGATAAATTTGATACATGCTTTAAACATTGGAGAACCATGCCAAATAACATTTAACATCTTTATTATTCTGTCAGAAAGATGTTCTATATTTAACTTACTCTATGAGGCCAGTTCAGAGCATATAATGTAACTACATGTAGCTTAGTATATGGTATACTGAAATCAGTATTTCATGATTATAAAACATATATTTTGTAAATGAATATAGAAAAATATAATGTTTATTCTTAAAGAATAAATTTGATCTATATGGTCCTGATTTTCTCTTTCTGAATTTTATAATATTTTGTATCATGTATTGTCTGGATCTAAAAATTTTCATCCTGTTAAAATGGGATAATATTAAAGAATGTACAACATGTCAATTATAAAGCTAAAATGCACTTGAATTATGATTTGAGTATTATTATAAAGGTATGTGCATATCCCTTATTCTGATTAGACTTAATAATGTAAATATATACACAAAGACCTTCAAAGTTTAAAGGCATTGGCTAACTTTGTGAGTAGCTGATTTTAAAAATTCTCGAACTAAGATGAAACATGTGTATGAGTACTTGTATTTGTACTAAAAAACCCTGAAACCAACCATAATTTGGAATGAAAAAGTGTAAGTTAGACGCAAACGGCGATTTTATTATCCTTCGTCTCACTAGACAATCACTAAGACGACCACTTTGCTTGAATTTGAAAATGCTGTTATGTGCCTCCCGCCGCGTGATACGCCAATATACATAGTACGGTAAGGTGAGTCATACGCGCATGCGCATTTCTTATGTCTATTCTGTGCAACCGACCCTCGTATATTTTTCAAACATTGGTTCACATTTTTTATATTTAAAAATACTTCCTGTGGATATTATACTTTGAAACTTTCAGACTGGTATTTTTACACTATAACCCTTATGTTTATCCCATTTTCAAGTAACAAAACAAGATTTTTAAAAATCATAACAATGTTAACCAATGTCTTTAAGTAAAATGAAGTTTGAAACTTTCTTGTTAACCTTTTTTTTTCTTCAAGACAGTTTCTGTTTGGTGGTCATTTTTGGCCACCCAGAGTAAATCAGAGGTTTAGACTATGGGTTTAGTTTGAACCATTTTGGAGAATTGAAGTCAGTATTATTATTGGAACTAAAAATATTGAACATGTTATTTAGATGTACAATGTGCTTTGTATATGTCATTACCTATGAAAAACACTAACATTGTGGTTTATCAGTAAACACTTCTTTTAAAAGCTGTCCATGATATGAAGTGATTAGTTGAAGATTTATGATATTGTGGCATACATGTAAGTAATAAAATGTTGTCAAGTTAAAGATATAGAGGATATAGTTTCTGATAGCCTTTTAAATGTTGAACATGTCAATTAATTGGATTTGTTAACAGTGCAATTAAACAGAGGCTGTTTCTTTTCACATCCCAAGATTGTTCAAGTTAGTAACAGGAAATATGTTGTAAAAGAATAGAATGAATGTTTGAAGACATGCAATCTGGATACATTTGGCAAGAACATGTTGTGCCTTCTGTGGGCGCCTTTAGTTAGAAAATTAACTTTAGAGGAAATCCAATCTTATTGGCAAGTTGCTCTGATTAGACATTAAGAAAGTTGATTTTAAAAGCTCTGATCACAATTCATGTGGGAATTCATAATAAAAATATTCTGGATTTTTATAGTATTTGGTACATGCATGAATTTCAAATAGGCAAATTAGTAATGACACTGATGTATTAGTTGACAACTTCCCCACTTGTTCCAATACAAAAAATAAAAACAAACCAACTGCAATATCATTTTTCAAAATTATGACTTGGTAGGAGACTAGGAGCTATTTTTAGATGAATCAAATAAGTCAAAACCTAGAAAAATAAAGCTTTTGTCTTATACATGAATTAATCATAATAAGGCATAATTATAATTGCAGCTGTGTACTGGATATTGTTGTTGCAATGATATGGCATTACAATTAAACATTTAATTTTAATCAGTGGCAAGGTTTTGATCAGGATTAGGTAATAATGCAATATATCCCTGAAGGCATGTTGCCTTCCTACGCATACAGCTGGGCATAGTGATGACATTAGTAGCAAAGTAATTAATTGATTTTTATCAGATTGTTAGCAGTAACGGAAATACAGGGCGTAATTCTTCTGAGCTGCTGTTGTATTATCTTTTGAAAAATCCCCCACATTTGGAACATACTGATAAATAAAACTTTTTTTCCTTTATGTCTGATAAATAAAAATTTACTCACATTTCTTTCATTTTGTTTTGTTTTGTTTTGTTATGGGGGATTTTGTTGTTGTTTTTGTTTGGAGTGAGGGAGTTACAGTGTATATTTGAAATGTGTTCTGTTGTTAGGTTGTTCTGCTTACATGTACTTTTGCTCACAATTTTCAGTGTTAATAAGGGAATGTTTTTCTTGGACTTTATGACTAATGGCTAATTTCTTCAATTGGCCTACTTTTCTTCAATATTGGCATTGTAGATTATACTTGGTTATTAGTTAACATGTGTCTCTCAGTTAGTACACATGTATTGATATTCTAATTGATTGGAATTCAGGAATCTATAAGGATTAACATGACCTTTTAATTGGCATTTTCCTTAATCTTTCTGGGAAGCCTTTGCAAAAACTTTTGTTTACAAGGTAATACAAACTAAGATGTCATTAATAAAGATTATTTAGGGAAATGATTGGAAAACAAACTCTTTGAATAAGCTTACTAGTGTTTTATTACAGTATACAAATGGAGCTTTAGTGGTAGTAGTAGTAGTCGTAGTAGTAGTAGTATAAGTAGTAGTAGTAGTAGTAGTAGTAGTAGTAGTAGTAGTAGTAGTAGTAGTAAAAGTAGTAGTAATAGTAGTAGTAGAAGTAGTAGTAGTAGTAGTAGTCGTAGTAGTAGTGGTAGTAGTAGTGGTAGTAGTAGTAGTAGTAGTAGTAGTAGTAGTAGTAGTAAAAGTAGTAGTAATAGTAGTAGTAGAAGTAGCAGGGAAAAAATTAATTTTTTTATTTCGGGGGCTCCATTTCGAGTTTTATACAATTTTTGGGGGGCTACCTTTTCAACTTTTGGGGGCTACTTTTCCCATTTCGGGGGCTCTTATTTTCGGGGGCTAGTTTGAAGTTAAACATTACAGATTTGTTGATTTATCACAAGAACAAGCAAGTTTCATGTATATAATGACCTCTATCACCCTTTGGCCTTTGACCTGGAGTCCCCAAAATCTAATCAGGTCATTGTCCTTCCCATATGCATTCATGAGCCAAGTTTGAAGTTGATCCGTCAAAAGGTTACTAAGTTATCGCAAGAACGAACCATTTCTATGTACAGAATGACCTTTATGACCTTTGACCTTTGACCTTGAGTTCCCCAAATTTATTCAGACATTGTCCCTCCCATATACAAACATGATGCAATTTTGAAGTTGATCTGTCAAATGGTTATTGAGTTATTGCAACAACAATACATTTCTATCTACATGACCTCTATGACCTTTGACCTTTGACCTTGAGACCCCAAAATTTGATCGACCATTATCCCTCCCATATGCATACATGAGCCAAGCTTGAAGTTGATCCATCATATGGTTACTGAGTTATTGCAAGAATGATCCATTTCTATGTACATGTAGGTATGCTCATAAATATTCATATCTGGTGTGAATATTTATGAGCATCATCTACCTAGCTGATTGTGCAATCACTAACTGATAAAGATGTATATCATTTTTTTTAAATCTAAAGTTGTAACTATAGCACCACACGTATGTGGAGGTGCTCATAAATATTCACAATATCTGAAGGTGATAGATATTCATATCTGAAGCTCATAAATATTCATATCTAACTTGAATATTCATGAGTGTCTCCCTACACGTGATTTGAAAATACTAACCGTAAAAGATATATATTTAGTTTTGTATAAAGCTGTAGCACACCCATTGAATACTTGAGCCAAAAATCTTTCACCGAGAGCTTGGCTGTATCATTGCTCCCAAAGTTAATGCCACGGGCAGTCCTAATCGCATTATATTGGCGGGAAAGATTCATGCAACTGATGGAAGAACGCATGATCAAGCGCATGTGCCATGTGCTTCATCAGGGCTTTTCAACAGTGCTGAAACTTTCCTGCAAAAAATGTGATTGGTTCCGGAACAGACTTGTTCGATTCCCACCAATAATTTTCGGGGGCGATTTTCTAATTTTCCGTCGCCCCCGAAATCATTTTTTCGGCCTATTTCGGGAGCTCTTTCAGGCGTTTCCGGGGCGAATTCGCCCGATGGTGGCAAATTCAATTTTGGGGGGCCAATAAGGGTAGAGAGAAAAGCATAAGTAACGTCTAAATGCGTCTAAGAAATGCCTGCTCAAGTTTGAGTAACGTCTTCATTCAGCGGAGCTTAGGGCAAGAGACTGCCCAAGAATTTTATGAGTACCACCAACTGCGATCGAAAGCTGGCCGTTTCAGAATTTGAATATGTCCAAAGTGTAAAAACGGCTATTGCCGTCTGTCAATGTCTGTAAACCAGCTGAAGAACGAATTAGAAAAATAAGTCCAATAAATGTGTATAGTACACGCGTTCGTTTCTCAGACGGAATCGTTAAACGGCAGTGTGGGACAGGGCCTTAAAGAAGAAACTTCCTGAAATAAATGGTGTTTAATTGAATTTCAGTGCTAAAAATATTGGGGTCGTTTTAGCCCTAAACCTATTTTTTTAAATCTAAGACTTTGTTCAATTTTACTATTATTTGAAAAAAAAGTCTGTTGGAAAATCAAGAGGAAGAGATATGAATGAAGAGATAAAATCATCAGTCAGTAAACATCTTTATTCAAACATGAATATATAGCCCATAGGACTACGTAGTAATGTATGTGAGATATATCATTAGTCAGTAAAGATCTTTATTCAAACATGAATATATAGCCCATAGGACTACGTTGTAATGTCTGTGAGATATATCATTAGTCAGTAAACATCTTTATTCAAACATGAATATATAGCCCATAGGACTACGTTGTAATGTCTGTGAGATATATCATTAGTCAGTAAAGATCTTTATTCAAACATGAATATATAGCCCATAGGACTACGTTGTAATGTATGTGAGATATATCATTAGTCAGTAAACATCTTTATTCAAACATGAATATATAGCCCATAGGACTACGTTGTAATGTCTGTGAGATATATCATTAGTCAGTAAACATCTTTATTCAAACATGAATATATAGCCCATAGGACTACATTGTAATGTATGTGAGATATATCATTAGTCAGTAAAGATCTTTATTCAAACATGAATATATAGCCCATAGGACTACGTTGTAATGTATGTGTACTGGATGTTATAACACCAGCCAAGCATATCTATTAATACAAAAACAGTTAGTGATGAGGATGGCCCAAATCAAACATAGATCCTTCTGGCTTTAGTAAAATATACCTCCTTCCTCTGAAAGGATCATCATCTAGGTTGAGGATTATGTGGTTGCTCTTTAATCGCCATGACAACTAGATATAATCATCAGACTTATCCCAGCTAAATTTACACAATGAAGGATCAGTGTAATCTCTGAAATGGAGATGTTGTTTGCAACTTTTTTTGGAATGTCATGTTTTAGAGAGGGATTGTTGAGGCTTGGAAAGAATTTTTGTGAAGAGATTTTTGGTGTTAGCCTTCCAGGAAGAACTCATTTGAAATGAATTATAGAAGAAGGTGCTAGGAAATATGGAAGGATTTGAACTTTTTTCTTGTGTTACTTCTCCAGACATGAGTCAGGGAATTTGTTACCAAATTAGTGTGGAAAAGTGACAGACACCATCTCAGTGTAATTAGGAAATTGGCTTAAAAGATAAAGAATAGTAGTAGGATATACATGCAAACATAAAATTGTATATGTGAGCTGCACGGAAGATATAGAGAAAGAACTTGTTGAGGCAAATGAAAAGAGAGAGAGGAGAAGATCCATGTAAAAAATCATATTAACTGAATATGTACCGATATAATTCAGTAGATTCATAAATCTAAAAATTTAATTTTCTCCAAAACCAATATTTGAAGCATTTTGTTCAAGCCCTTAAGCAAAAGCTGTTGCATTGTCAGGCTGAATCCTATTGAATTTTCATAAACTTTAAAAATAGTCTGTTTTCTTCAAGGTTTGACAAATCCATGGTTTGGAAGGCCTTTATAGAGTGAAGAAAGATATTTATATTTCATTACTAAGCTACATAATTTTCTTTTTAGAATGTTATTCCACTTTCATTTCAGCATTTCTAAAACTAATTCAATGAATTAAAAGAAAATATATTTCCCATAAATCTTGCTCTAAGACTATTGTGTGTCTGGTTTGCCTGGTTAAATATCTTTGCACAAATTAATTTCCATTTAGCTAATCTCAGGATAGATAGTCCTCAAAGAGAGTGAGGAATGGGTTGAAAGACCTCTACTGACCCATTTTCTTTCCTCTCAGCTAACTCATTTGTGAAGTGGTTAGTGATGATTGATATAGGCATACATATACCTACTGATTTCTGTCTTGATTGTAAAAGCCTACTTATTTCATCACATTCAAAATGGACAGGTATTTCTTATATACTGACATTGATTTCATTTCAGTTTATTTCAGTTTATTCAGTATAATTTTCAAAATTCTAGAAAAGAACTAAAGTCTTTTTCTTTTTTTAATTTATAGATCTGATTAAAAACTGAAGTTGTTGAATCATCAAATAGCATCTCTTTTTTTCTTAGTTTCATTGGTAATAGTTATTACATGATATCCATAAACAAATGCTTGAGTCAAAGTTTCCACTTTATTTCATTATTTTCTTAAACCATAATATAATGTACTTCTTGTTCTGCTGTCAGTCTTTTGATTTTTTTCTTTTAATCATAGTGTCGTTTCAGTGATTTTATACAATTAAACATTTCTGAATGTTCGTCTTTTTGTCTCGCCCACCGGAGGTGAAGGCGAGACTAAGGGATCCAAATGTCGTCCGTCCGTCGTCCGTCCGTCGTCCGTCCGTCGTCCGTCCGTCGTCCGTCCGTCGTCCGTCCGTCGTCCGTCCGTCGTCCGTCCGTCGTCCGTCCGTCGTCCGTCCGTCCGTCCGTCACAAACGTTATGAAAGATAACTTGGCAACCGTGACTCACTTTTCAACCAAACTTGGGTTGTAGATGCACTAAGGGGACCTGCATGTTATGGTCCAGTCAGAGGTCACATGGTAAGGTCAAAGGTCATTTCAGGTCAAACGTTAAAGTTTACGTGCAAGACTCTCTTATGACACAAAACTCTGCAACCGTGACTCACTTTTCAACCAAACTTGGGTTGTAGATGCCCTAAGCGGACCTGCATGTTATGCTCTAGTCAGAGGTCACATGGTAAGGTCAAAGGTCATTTTAGGTCAAACGTTAAAATTTACGTGCAAGACTCTCTTATGACACAAAACTCTGCAACTGTGTGACACTGTTCAATCAAACTTGGGTTGTAGATGCACTAAGGGGACCTGCATCTTATTGTCCAGTCAGAGGTCACATGGTAAGGTCAAAGGTCATTTCAGGTCAAATGTTAAAGTTGACGTGCAAGACTCTCTTATCACACATAACTTTGCAACCGTGACTCACTTTTCAACCAAACTTGGGTTGTAGATGCACTGAGGGGACCTGCATGTTATGGTCCAGTCAGAGGTCACATGGTAAGGTCAAAGGTCATTTCAGGTCAAACGTTGAAGTTTACGTGCAAGACTCTCTTATGACTCAAAACTCTGCAACCGTGTGACACTTATCTATCAAACTTGGGTTGTCGATGCACTAAGGGGACCTGCATGTTATGGTCCAGTCATAGGTCACATGGTAAGGTCAAAGGTCATTTCAGGTCAAACATTAAAGTTTACGTGCAAGACTCTCTTATGACACAAAACTCTGCAACCATGTGACACTTATCTATCAAACTTGGGTTGTAGATGCACTAAGGGGACCTGCATGTTATGGTCCAGTCAGAGGTCACATGGTCAGGTCAAAGGTCATTACAGGTCAAACGTTGAACGGTTAAAGTTTACGTGCAAGACTCTCTTATGACACAAAACTTTGCAACCGTGTCACACTTTTGAGTCAAACTTGGGTTGCAGATCACTAAGGGGAAGTGCATGTTATCATTCTGTTGGACTTCACATGATAAGGTGAAAGGGTTCTTGGGGGACCTTCATGTTATAGTGGTATCAGAGGTCACATGGTAAGGTCAAAGGTCATTTTATATCAAACGTGAAAGTTTACTTGCAAGACTCTCTTATGATAAGTAACTTTGCAACGTCTGCTCCCTTTTTAACTAAACTTGGGTCATGGATGCACTTGGGAGACCTTCATGTTATAGTGGCATCGGATGTCACGTGGTTAGGTCAAAGGTTATTTTATTTCAAACATTACAGTTTACATGCACGACTCTCTTATGACACATAACTTGACAACTGATGGTCAAATGGCAACCAAACTTGGGTCATAGATGCACTAGGGGTAACATCATGTTGTGGTGCTGTCGGAGTTCACATGGTGAGGTCAAAGGTCATTTGAGGTCAAACATTAAAGTTTACCTGCAAGACTTTGCGATATCAAACTTGGTTAGGGATGTACTTGGGGAAACCTTCGTGTTATTTAGTCACGGGTGGGCGAGACACAATCTTGCTATTGGCTTGTTTTTATATTTGTTATTATCCAAAGTAGAGTTCTTGACAGTAGACTTGATCTTGTAGCCAAAATTCCATGAAGGTCTTGAAATCATAGTGGATCACAATGTATCAACAAGGAGAAAATTACTTTTGTAACAGAGGTTTTTGAATTGTTTGTTTGATCTAGAAATTGATTGAGAGATTTTCACTGGTGATATTGAAGCAGTCGTAGAAATTCTTCAAAATTCTGGGATGCATTTAGTTTCTGGTTTTGATAGATATGTTCCTGAGGGACCATATCATGCGCAACAGACCAAGTTATCAATGTCCTGCCTGGCAAAATGGCCTCAAGTCATCAGAATTAGTCATGTTCCTTTCATTCATGAACTTAGATATTCTGAAAAAAAATATTATGTTATGAAACATCCAGGTGGAGTAAAAAGGGCATTGGGGGAAGATGCCTGTAGTTTGACAAAATATGATGGTGATCTGAGTATACTACCCCCTCTCAGCTTACAGGGTAGTGACAGGAAGGAGTATGTGAAAACTAAATATTATCTTCACAGCAAGGTGCTTGGGTGTGACTTCCAAACATTGACATATCACTATGGGACACGTGAAAAAATATGGACCAGCCCCAGAACCTTGGTAGCAATGTAAGGTTGAGATTGTTTCCAGGAGCGTTTTGCTTTTGAGAGGAGTAGGAGGAGGAAACGTTGAGATGTGAGTGAACGTAGGATGCTGGTTGAAGCTTGTGACGTTAGTTCACAAAATTGTTCTTTCCTGCCAGAATAGTGGCAGCCATTTCCTGTTGTTCCCTCATGGGAGTGGAGCAGTCCACAGGAAGGGAGCTCTGTGATTGGTGGAGAGTGTGTAAGCTTTCCACCAATCAGAGACGAGGACTTCCCTGAGCTGGTACAAGTTTGTCTGATGAAGGGATCAACTTAAAAGTTTGTTTCAGTAGGGTTGATATTGGAGGTATTGTAATGGTTTATTTTGGGTATATTACGTTTATCGTATATCGAGGTACATGTATTGTAAAATGTCTAAAGAAGTTGATCAAAAATAAGATAGCATCAAGTGTACATGTCTTATGTGTGTGCGCATCGCAGGGTTAGTTTGTTATAAGAGCGTTTATCATCGTCACAAAAAAAACACGCACATAATAAGAAAAGAGTGACTGCAGAATTAGCATGTAGGGTATTTGTTTTTTGAAGTTGTGGCATTGTCACAATATGTACATGTAGATGCCAATTGAAAAATAATGGTAAAATAGGCATTCTTTCATCCTCATTTATTTATTATTATGAAATGAAATTGTGTCACTTCTGTCACCAAAATGCAAATTCTTCTTTTTTTTACTTTGTTGAATGTGTTATTCCTGTTCATATATTGCAAAATAGATGGAATTATTGAGAGAGAAAAGGAGAGCGAAGTATTTGACCTTCATGGTAAAACCAAAACAATTAATCAAGATGTATGGGATAATAATAATTACTTTTTGCGGAGTTTGATTACCAGATTCTTTCTCAATATCTTGGGATTATTTTTGTGTCTGAGGGTTTTCTTCCTTTCCTTTTTATTCCTTGATTTATTTTCTGTGTAATCTTGTACATTGCAAGAACAATTAATTGTGCGCGATCACGTATTCAAATCGAAGCCACGCTCTTTTATTTTTTTCATGAGGTGATGGAACTCAGCCGCACACATAAAACATATGGGACAGCTGAAAGCCGTCATTTTATGAAAACAGAAAATCCTTTTACTAGGTATTTTCTTGTTGACGTCATTGCCATAGTTACGTAATTAGACATTATTATGGACTGAAACTCTGTGAGGTTCAAGATGTTAGTGAAAGATGTCCAAAACTGCAAAAAACTCAAAATTGAAAAATTTGCGATTTTCCTCGTATCCGTCACTTTGTGAAAATAGGGACGAATCATCTTGTGATTAAAGTATTTCAACAATATTAAACTACAGCAAATATACATCCCCTGCCAGTCATGGCATTGGATTTTGATGAAATGTGAGCTCTCCTACGTGTGTGTATAATTTAGTGAAACAATAACAAATTTATACAATATATTCATAGAAAGAAATATATTCTACATTCCATGATCTTTTACCAATATCTTGACCTTTGTGACTTAGAAGAAAAATTGTCTAAAATTGAATGCTTGCATAATCAAAACTGACTCCAAGTTACAAGCTATACTAACTTCATACACACATCGCATGCCTGACAGATAGGGACAAACATAATTTACACACTGTATGGTCAATGTTTTTTAACCTTTTAGTTTTTTCCAAACAAATAGCAAAAACGCACACTATAGAGGATTTAAGAAGTGAATGCTTTTCAAGGTTAGACGATTTACCGACTGAATGTGTTGGGTTGATTAAAAGAGGGATGATAATTCAATTAAGTTCCTCTCAAAATGTACATGTCTGCTTGCTGTGCCCTTATGCCAGAAATATGACGACATATATAAAGAATGTATTACCTCTTACCTGTATTTCACATGTCAATAAACTTTTGCCCTACAAGTCACACAGTTGGTGTTCTTATTCATTTATAAGATGGAACAGAAATCTGCATTACAGGCTCAAAATGTACATGCAGTTATTTCATATGAAGAGTTTGAAGGTCGAAAGTGATTATCCCACAGCGTTTTGAGAGCAATCAGTCTGTGGGGAGTGTTCTGGGGAGATATCAGAGGGTGTACCTGGGATAAGACGGGTGCAGCATGAGGGCGTAATGAGGGGGTAAGATTCTGAGTCTATCCCTGAATATAGCACCCTGGATTGAGGAAGGAGCAATCCCCTTCATCAAGTTGTGAATTAGTCTCGTTGATAAGACTGTGACACACATATAAAAAGAGGATTTTAAAATTTAAAGGTTTAGTAGCTTGGATTGTTTCCCTCAAAGCGGTTTGAGTGAAAACAGGCAGCCGGTCGATATTGGATTTATCAATTATCGGGATCGGTTAAAAGTCTGTGTGGAGATAAAGACCTTTTGTGTGGAAGTGGTTTTCTTTATAATTCTCATTGGTTGGAATACTGGTCTAAAGTGGCAAAGAGATTACTTCACAGCTCATCCTGGTATTAAGACTAGCTTGGACAGGCAGTAGTGTGCAAGCTTTGCTCTAAATTGGACACACGATCTGGAACAACTGCTGGTAACCTCATGACTGCTACCCGACTCCTCAACTATCGGAGGACGAGCAGAGCCCAGCTGACACCCCGGCGTGTCATTCACATTCTTACATCTTGTCTAGTTGAGAGCAGCAGCAACAAATTAGATCAGCCGACACAGCCTTCTTGATCGACCGGCCGGTGAGCGAGAGACCAACTCAAGATGGTTCATCCAACATGCATGTCCATCGCGACCCTGCGGTCACAGTGCGGTGGTGACGCTAATAATAAGAAGGATGTTACAAATTCATTATCTAGTTGTCCAAGTATTAAGTTATTGTCAAAGCGTGATCAACCTCTCAAGTCCACTAGTGATGCACCACCTAAATATTTTCCAAAAGTTGCAGACTTTGGGGATATCATTGCCTTTCTGTCCAGGCAGTCCTACCTGCCAGAACTGTCGAAGACTGGGTCAAATGATGTTGAGCAGACTACTAAGAACACAGGTAACAAACCAATACCCTTGGAGAGGCAGCAGAAGAAAAGAAAGGAGAAAAAGGACAAAGTCTGGGAGGAAAAGGAGGAGAAAAATGTCAACTCAACATGTGTTAGAGTGACTAACATCGATAACAGAGAGGCTGAAAAGAATTTGGGGAAAGAAAGCGAAGAGGAGGTTAAAACTGTTGAACTGAAGACAATAGAAACCAACACAACAGGTGTGACACCACCTCCTTTCAAATTCACAGATTTGCTAGATAAAACAAAATCAAGAAGACCGCAACGTTACCAGAATAAAACAAAGCCAACCGAATCACCGGACAAGAACCAGGGACTGATTCAAGGCCCAAAGACACCACTGCCAAGAAAACAATATCCCAAACCCATCATGATTGAGACATCTTTCCTTGACAACTCAC
Organism: Echinometra lucunter; assembly: GCA_029962745.1. Taxonomy (NCBI): domain Eukaryota; kingdom Metazoa; phylum Echinodermata; class Echinoidea; order Camarodonta; family Echinometridae; genus Echinometra; species Echinometra lucunter. The sequence continues at coordinate 28,462,109 of CM057160.1, read as the reverse complement.
CATACATCATCCCAGAGAAGAAACCTGAGAAGGAGAAGCTTCCATTTGATGATAACAAGGATGGTCCTCTCATCATCCCACTGGATTCAGAGAAGGCCAAACTCTTTGAGAGTCTCAACTCCTACACCCCTCAAGTGCCCTTCATACCACCTCCACCACTATGGAGTATGGTCAGCGCCCATCATAGAGTACCCCAAGTCATGATTGATCCACCTTCCTACAGCCCTCCATCAAGTCCACCACCATTCTACCAACCACCAAGCCCAGAATATACCAACCCACCACCTCCTATTGATGAGTTTGATGAGAATGTGCCTCGTTTCCGTAGCAACACACTCAATTATCTTCATGAGGTGAAAGACTTCCTGACAATGACCAAGAAGAGGAATCAGCTCAAGCAAAAGTGTAAGATAATGCATGTAATATTATTTTACTACTTTGCATGAATCTTAAACCCTCTCCCTACTGGAATGATCAAGATGGTTTCTGTATTAAACAAATGTGAATGTCAGAAGTCAATTACACTTATTTCAAATTCATGCTCTGAGAATTTACATCAAATAGTGATGTGAAGCTGATATTTTGAAATCTTTTATGATACAAAATTATATCATAGAGATATATTTTTGACAAAAAGTGCAGTGCAGCTATACGAGTTAAGCTAGTCACTCTGATTGAAGTCTGCGAATTGCCATATATTTCTAATGGATCCTATTCTAAATATGATTTGATTTTTGTGTTGTGCTGTAATCATAGCATCATTGCGAATCACTGTACTGTATGATATTGATCATAGTTTTATAAGAAGTGGAAATTCTCATTTTCAGAATATTTTACTACAGCCATTGGAATGAAGTGTAATATATTCATAATTTGTATTTTTGCACATATGTATTTCAAAAACAATTCCACCAGTTTTGTGTATCTCTATTAAAAGCAATGATGTATTCAAAATTCTAGATTTAAAAAAAAAGGTGTTAATGTCAGTTTATTGATGGTGTTAGATAAATTTTCTTATTTTGTAAATGTTTTACTGTTGGGCTGTATGTACATCATTCAATAGCATATTTTGAAGGAGAATAGGTTAAACCGGTTCAAATATGCAATGATTTTTAATGCAATAAGCCAAACTGAGAAATATGGGTATATTTTAGTACATTCGAAACTAGAGGTGACTGAATTGCCTCAATTCTATTCTAAAATGTAGAACAATTTCAAAATTATGGAAACAAATTACCAAATACATGTACCTGTAAGTGATATAGACAACTTCTACATTAACTTAAAACACCATCTTGTCAATATACTTCAGTGGATTTTTTTTTTTTGTATTTTTCTTTGTTGCCATCAAGTCTATAATATCAAGAGACAAAGTTTGTAGTATTGGTGTCATAGCACATTGTTCATCATGATAACATGTTACATGATATCCAGCTTCAGAATTTGCTTCTCTGTTTGATCTCAAATGGTCATGCAAACTTTTATTTTGTTGTGAATTAATGGATTTGATTTTTTTTTTACTTGAAGTGTATAAATCATATTCAGTCCTTCAGCAGTGAGAGTGTTTAAATATTGAGATTCAAGATTTATGATTTGCCTTTTGCCGATAGATATATCAATCTTGAAAACACTTTTATCTTTTTAAAAAAAGATATTCAGTTAGTACTCAGTAGATTTCTCAATGAAATCTGAGTTTATTATGCCCCGCCAAGAATGGACTGAATTCCTAGAGTATTGTTACCAATTGCATGTAATTGATGAAAAAAAATATTCCTAAAATTGCTAGATACTTGTAAACATGAAAGAATCTCATGCTGTAAGATTTGGTTTGCCAAAATTCAATTTTCTGTGAGTAAGTTCAACAAATTTCCTTGACATGGTGATGTCATCGTGGGGGTAGGGAGAGTTCGGGGAGAGTTCTGTATGTTCTAGTCAGATATGGACATGGCTAATCTCGGCTGCTTATTTCTACTTTTAATTCCTGGGCTTGACGTTCAGGGTATCGGGGAAGTTTCGGCGAGTGATTGGCTGACAGGTCTGTGTTCGTTCGGCTCCACATAGATTAGGATGGGTATTTGAGTTGTCTTTACTCTGCCCACTCCAATATTAATTAGCAAATCCTGAATGTAGAAAAGTTATTTTTCCAACTTGTCAGATTCAAGCTGAAATATGATTTATGACCTCAAGGATAAAAAACTATTTTCTGTCATCTTTTCTCAATCTTTCATTTGAAACACATGATTTACATTGTGCCTTTTAAGTACAGGGCCTTATTTCTTAATTGGGCTACTGATGATTCTTAGAAGTGCCACAGATTTTGCATAATTCATCAAAGGTCTTTTTATACTTAAAAGTTTTACAAATATCTTGACGGAAAATAGCTTTTTCAGAAAATTTGCTATTTCTTGTCATAGTTAGAATATGAGGGCATTTTAGGAGTAGTCCTTTTAAGGGGACATTGATATTTTGATATTCTTCCAAACTGACATCAAAGGACCATGAAAGCTCACAAATTATCTTTCACCACTTCCCAGAACTCAAGTTTCTCTTTTAATTATCACTACATTAGATTTTAAATATGATTAATATTTGCATTACACAGTCACAGTTATGATCGTAACTATTTGTCAAGTTCTGATTCCCCCTCCCATGGCTTATACTGTTTTAACAAGACCTCTCAGTAGTTAGTGTCTCTCCATACACAGTTGTAGCTATGGATACCTGAAATACTGTTAATTCCTTGAAAAAATTAGTACACTAAATTCTGTTTGTATATATACAAACAGAATTTAGTGTACTAATTTCTTCACTGATCTGTATACAGATAAGTCAGAAACTGAATAAAAAAGTGGAGAGTTATTAAGGTTGTGAAGTATGTCTGATGTAACAGCATCTATTGGTCAATCTTTCATACCACTTGTAAGATTGAATTTATCATCACTTGGATTCTTCCGTGCATGCAGTATCTCAATAAAATAATAACATACTGAGGGCATTTATTTGAAAATATCTGTTTTCTTTTATTACCGTTACTGTTTTGACGCCGTTCCTATGCTGCCGTTCGGAACGGCCCTCCCAATTACCCAGCATCCTCCCCTGTATTTTTCTTCTCCGTTCATTCGTAACGAAAGCATGGCCGTTCAACTTGTGGTAGTGATAGATTAATGTGTCGGGTTTCTGGTAGAGGCATTTTGTCGTAAGCGATAAGTTAATATATCCCTCGGGGCCTGTGGTAACTGTGAACTGTTTGTCCTAAACATCAAGAGTCGGTTTAGTTTCTTGAACTTGGTAGAGGATGCTACAGGTAGTTAAGGATGATATCAGGGAAGAAACTCTTGATACCATTTTAGAAGGATGGAGTGCTCATTTTTAAGCTAATCTTGAGTTGTCATTATGAATTTGTTTTTAGGAAAATTGATACATGTATATTTATTTAGAAAATACTATGGTGATAAAGGTACTATACACACTTGGTTAAGCTTGCTGTCAATACTTCATCATATAATCCAGAAAGCATCCTTTGATTTGTCAGCTTTCTGTGGATATTCACAAACACATATATTTGCTAGGAATTTTATCCTCAAAATTTCAATGCCACATCAATTGAAACTATGTGTTGATTTTGCTTTCACAGTAGCCTTTACCTAAATCTGATTTTCCATCATTCTCTTCCTTTTATACAGCAGTACTTTTCAGTTAGTTACATTGAAGAATAGAATGAAATTAAATAGAATGCCCAAGGATTCAGTCTTAACCAAAAATTCTATCTCTCTTTCATCTCTCTGCTGTGCATTTGTCACAGCAATCACAATATATTTGTGAACATGTGCTGAAAATATATAAACGACTTTGGAAAGAGATGAATTTTGTGAGGGAATTTCTAGGATTTGTTGCTCAGGCAGTAATCTTAAGTAAGGAAGGGAAAGCCGGGGGTAATCAAATTGTTCTAAGAAGAGGAGAGAGTGGATTTGAACTGGGTGTGTGCATGGGAGGAGATAAGCTCTAGTCTGATCATGGCTTCCATATTTTTAGGATATCTCTGACAAATAAGAGAATTTTTCAGAGGCCCTATATATAAAGACATGTCAGCATACCCACATGTATGTACCAGTATGTGTCTGTGAGAGTAACTTTTTTCTGAGAAATACCCTAATCCTATCTCTCTCATATTTTGCATTTATGTTATATTTGTAAATTTCTATTATGATAAGAATTCAGAAGAATATGACACTTTGATCACTCTCTGTATATTTTTTGTTTGTGGACACTCTATATATCAGTGGTGTAGATGATGGGAAAAAGTTTTTTAAACAAATAGAGGTATGGTATTGGTGAATTTTTAAAACCAAAATACTATATTTGTTAGAAATGAAAGATGCATAATTATCTACTCTTTATTTATCTTGTGAATTTCATTTTTAGACTTCAATATGTGTTATTTCATTTACTTTAATTCATCTATGAATAACCAAAATTTGTAAAGGAAAATGATTTCAAACCTATGGTTGCTATAAGTGAATATCAATAAATACGAAAGTACAAAAACAAAGGTGTTTGGGGAAAAAATTCTTAAACAGGTTTTCATAAAATTTGCATTTCTACTGTAACAAGCTAAACATCATCCCAAAGGATAGACTGTCCAGTCAAATTGTACATAAGTTCATTTGAATAAAATCATACTAAATACCCATTTTTCTTGCAAATGTCATTATGAAAATCCCTCGTTTAAAATTGACCCTACGACTTTAGCACATGATCCTATGCATCTTAGGTGGGGTATAGCTACCCGCTATCCAAAAGGCACGTTAAAAGTCTTATCAGTACTAGCATCTTCGCACGAAAGGTGGTGGTTTTGGATTACGCCTTCACTCCTCATCATCTTACGTAATAGTGTTAACAAACTCTTAACACCGCACTGCCTGAAAGGAAATGTGAAGTAGGAAATATATCTTTCACCTGTTTTAAGATTTTGCCATGTCCTGAACTCACGCATAATTTTGATGAAAACCAAAATTAAACTTCGAACGAAGCAAAATGACCAAGAAATTGCGATTCTAGCAACATTTTTAACTCCATAAACTAGCCTGTCGCGCGTGCACCAGGCATATGCATGTGCATGTGCAAGGTGATTAAGTTGTTCAGTGCTTTTGTTTATTTAGGCTTACTGCAATTTCAGGTGTCTAGAAGTTACAAAAATCAAATCGGGGTTTCAGTTTTAAACGATGGGTTTTCGTCATGGTTTGAAAATATTTTGATATGAGAGTATATACAATATTATTGTAAAGGCTTGTTTTAAAGTCTTTGAATTGTAGTAGTAGACTTTATTGGATAACTTGTTTAGCACAAGGCTATTAATCTGCCACAAGGTCCATTCCACAAATAAGAAACAACAGATTATCGTGTACATGAAATTGTATTAATTTTTTTTTCTTTGTTCTGTCTATCTTTTGCAGTGTATCATCTGCAGTTAGAAGCTCCTAAGCCCAGATTAATTCCATGTCAGTCAATAGGAGTCTATGGACCACCACATTATGGAGATGAGTAAGTAACTGTATGGTCATATATCAAAATTAATTCCATGTCAGTCAATAGGAGTCTATGGGCCACCACATTATGGAGATGAGTAAGTAACTGTATGGTCATATATCAAAATTAATTCCATGTCAGTCAATAGGAGTCTATGGGCCACCACATTATGGAGATGAGTAAGTAACTGTATGGTCATATATCAAAATTAATTCCATGTCAGTCAATAGGAGTCTATGGGCCACCACATTATGGAGATGAGTAAGTAACTGTATGGTCATATATCAAAATTAATTCCATGTCAGTCAATAGGAGTCTATGGGCCACCACATTATGGAGATGAGTAAGTAACTGTATGGTCATATATCAAAATTAATTCCATGTCAGTCAATAGGAGTCTATGGGCCACCACATTATGGAGATGAGTAAGTAACTGTTGGTCATATATCAAAATTAATTCAATGTCAGTCAATAGGAGTCTATGGGCCACCACATTATGGAGATGAGTAAGTAACTGTATGGTCATATATCAAAATTAATTCCATGTCAGTCAATAGGAGTCTATGGGCCACCACATTATGGAGATGAGTAAGTAACTGTATGGTCATATATCAAAATTAATTCCATGTCAGTCAATAGGAGTCTATGGGCCACCACATTATGGAGATGAGTAAGTAACTGTATGGTCATATATCAAAATTAATTCCATGTCAGTCAATAGGAGTCTATGGGCCACCACATTATGGAGATGAGTAAGTAACTCTTGGTCATATATCAAAATTAATTCCATGTCAATCAATAGGAGTCTATGGGCCACCACATTATGGAGATGAGTAAGTAACTGTTGGTCATATTTGATTTGATTTGATTTGAAAATGGTTTTATTAAAAAACATCATACTTTGCAGCAAAATTAATTGCTGAATTGTGCATGATATACAATACACATTATAATTTAACATTCAGAAATGATAAAAAAAAGAAGTGAAAACTGTAAAGGTACATATTATCTAAAAACATTAAAATGACATGGAAGTGCATTATAGTATGAATAGCAATTACTCTTCCACAAATATACAAGAAGGGGATAGTGATACAAACTGGTCGGAAGAGAGAATGAAAATTAGAGAAAGAGAGAGACAGAGAGAGAGAAGGACAAAAAAAGAAAGGGATAGGGAGAGAGAGAGAGAGAGAGAGAAGGGGGAGGGGAGAAAGAGAGGATGAGTTTAACAACTTCAACATATATCAAAATAGGATTTCTATAAATTCATATAAATCAAAAGTATTTAACATTAGGGTATAGAAATGGCAGTGTTTTTATAATAATAGATTTAACATGTTAAACATATGGGATTTAATCTGTAAAGCTTTGCATACAGCAGTATGAATAGTGCGATTTTATATTTATGTATTCATTTTTTAGCATCACTAGCAAACTAATGCAACTTAGGGGACATAAAAGCCCAGAATATCACCAAACAACTGGTAAATGTAGGGCTAAAAAAAGATATGTTGATAGAAAAAGATACAGCATAACAAACAATTTATTTTCTTATTCAGTAAGTACAAAAAATAGAATGATATTTTATTTACTTTTATAATTTCAAGCATTTTTCTATTGTATCCTTCACTTTGAGCTCTGAACTGAAAGAATGAAAGTGAAACAGAACAAACAAAGGCAAACAAAAGTACAATCACCAAAGGGATGCATTTTTTTTCTTTTAAATAATATTTTAATCTTTCAAACCCTTTGTATAGAAGTATGCATGTATACTTAAAGGTTGCAAGTGCACCAATGACAATATGTACATGTACTTATAATGTGCTGAAGATTTAAGTACAAGTACAAGGGTGATATAATGGGTTTAGATTAAGCCAATTAGACCCCACATTGAAAGGCTGTACCATTACACGGTGGGTTATTTCCTAGTGCAATTTCCACCAAGCAAGGGTTTATTACCATGCAAGAGGGGGGCAACTTCTAAACAACTTGTTATGATGATTACGGGTAACAATAACCCCACCTTGCCCCCCTTCTCGCACAGAAATCAATTTGAAAGTATTTTTGAAATGTCAAATCTATCTTTTTTCTCATTGTCAGAAATTGTAGTTAAGCTGTTTTGTGGTTTTGTTCAACTGAAATGTTGCAAGTTTTTGAGGCAAGATGAAAGGATGAAATATGAGAATTCTAAACTGCAATGAATAAACCATACAGCCCCTGGAGTATGTGTAGGTGTATTGCATTGTACTTTTGTTCCTAGAAGTCAAGCTTTGTATTTCCTAGCTTTGTCCAGTTACACTGGAACTTGAAGATAAAATAGTCCTATTTTGACATATATTATATGTATTTTATTAACTTGTTGAATACTTGGGCTAGGGTCTGTTAGGAATGCATGTTAAACTGAAACCAAATCGTATTCAACGGGTTAATCAAATCATTCTGGTCTGATAGTTGGATGTGGGCATGTATGAAAGAATGACATCATAAATGGTAAATACTAGTAGAAAGTGCCGTTATTATTCGCTTGGGAGTAGGGGTATCGTAAGTAGGGAAATGACTACAGTATATTCCCTCAACAGTGATAAAAAATAATAAGATAGGAAGAATATAAAATCTGCTATTATCGATAACAAGTTGTACAAACTATCACAACTCGAATCACAATTAGGGTTGGGGCACTGCAGAGAGCTTTCTAGGGCAGGATTGTCCCTCTCTATGAGTGTGAGGTTCAGGAAGGAAGAGATTGATTAACCTTCAATAACTTCTCAAAGGTTTGCACAGGATTCGAGACTTTTCTGGTGTATCTTGATATCACAGTAAAGAAGTTGGTTAATTTGTTGAAATTATTAAGATTCTCTCTCTCTCTCTCTCTCTCTCTCTCTCTCTCTCTCTGTCTCTTTCTCCCCTTTCCTCTTGGTATAGACACCTGCAGAGTCATTATCAAAGATCAAAGACATGAACAGCAATTGCAGGTGGTACTGTAGCTACATACACCTGTTTTTCAGTTGATTTTTCATATATATTTATTCAGATGTCATTATTCAATTTAACCTACTTGTCTGATTATCCTTGATCTTTGAATTTATAATCCAATTATGGGGTGATTCTTTGAACATTCACAATTAAATAGGTTATAGCAAATTAATTACATGTACTTCTACTGCCTCAATCTACATATACATGTATTTAGTTAGCAAATCCAGTATTGAAAAAATAGAATAAAAATTGAAGAAAATAAAAAGTTTGTTAACCCATTGCCTACGGGAACCAGATTGTCCCTGTATTAAGTCTATGGGAATTTGAAAATTTAGTAGTCAACGGGTTCATTGAAAGGCATTGGTTATTGTTATGATTTAAAAAAAAACACTCATTTTGCTACTTGGAAATCGGATAAGCATAAGGGTTATAGTGTAAAAAATACCAGTCTGAAAGTTTCAAAATATAATATCCACAGGAAGTACTTTTAAATATTAAAAATGTGAACCAATATATAAGGGTCAGTTGCACAGACTAGACGTAAGGAGTGCGCATGCGCGCATGGCTCACCGGACCATACTGTGTGTTATATGTCTATGCGGGGTATATCACGCGGAGGGAGGCAGATAACGGCTTTTTTTAACTTGAGCAAAACGGTCCTCTTATCTACTGTCTTTGAGACCAAAAATAATAAAATCGCGGTTTGAGTCTTACTTACAGTTTTTCATTCAAAATGATGGTTGGTTTCAGGGTTTTAGAGTACAAATACAAGTACTCACACACATGTTTCATCTTAGTTTGAGAGTTTTTTAAATCGGTTGCTCACAAAGTTAGTCAATGCCTTTAAGATAAGAATCAATATAAAAATAGTAATATATGTTGTATGAGAGAGAGAGATACAGCCATATACACACACATTTAGGCAGAGAGATGAGTAATGAACATTTCTGGAACTTGTTATTTTCTCATGAATATTTCAAAATAATTTGTTTTCATTGCTTGTGGAACCGAATTTTATTTTCTTACTCTACCCTGCATCATTATAATCAACAGCCTAATGCCTATAAAAACCAAGACCACAAAATATAATTAGCTGCAAACAGAAAAAAAAAGATGCTTGTACAGGAAGCTGTAGAAGATAGAATTATCTTATAACCTTGTTAATGATTTGTTGATGGACATGGAGAGGAGCATAAAACAAACAGAAACATGGAAATGACTAATGTCCTCAGTAAAGTAAACAGTGATCTTAAGAAGTATGATTTTAAATTGAAGGACCTTCATATAATAATTATCCCTGACCCAGGATAGAGGTCCGCTGAGAAGGAAATTATTCATGTTTAGTGTGTAAGAGGCCCTCAGACCTTGTCCCTGTATGTGTTTATTGTTTCCTTTGAATATCCTGAATAAAAATGAGAGAGGGGTATTGATATAAAGTTTGGTACAGATGTTTAGAAACATATGGAAATGAATGAAAATAAGAGAGGGGTATTGATACAAAGTTTGGTACAGATGTTTAGAAACACATGGAAATGAATTAAAATAAGAGAGGGGTATTGATACAAAGTTTGGTACAGATGTTTAGAAACACATGGAAATGAATTAAAATAAGAGAGGGGTATTGATACAAAGTTTGGTACAGATGTTTAGAAACACATGGAAATGAATTAAAATAAGAGAGGGGTATTGATACAAAGTTTGGTACAGATGTTTAGAAACACATGGAAATACAATGGAAATAATAATTTTTTAATATGTACAAAATAGATTGTGCCCGCAACAGTCATTGAACAAAGTGTAGGCAAAAGTTGCAATTACTCTTCAGCATCGGACAAGTAGCTTTATTTTCCATATTACGTACAGATATTCCTTTTAACGTTTCAATAAACTTGCCAAAGAAATCTGTGTCAGTACAAAGAACCTAGTTCTTTCTCAATATTAGGCAAAAGTGCCAAGAAATGACTGCAAAGTGTTTTGTTGTTGCTCCCCTCATGAAGGGAAACATCCTTGAGATACTAATCCATCATATCTTGCTGCTGTATGAAATGATCAAAATGAACTAGTAAACATTTTTCATTATCAGAAATGTTAAAGTAGCATGGGATTATGTTGTGATCCTAGTGGAATCATTAATCAGTCCAATCTAAAAACAAATTAACTTTCCCATCCCAGAGGCTTATTAGAGGTTGACCACCCTTCTAATCTATTACTTCCTTACATGTAATCCAAGCGAATAATCGCTACTCATCTTTTCTTCTCTCTTCTTAAAATCTCTTCTTCTTTACACAGATTCCATGGTGCTATCTCACGGGAAGAAGCTGATAGATTGCTTACAAATGGAGGGGAAGGCAGCTATTTGGTACGAGAGAGTCAACGAGCTCGCGGAAGCTACACCCTTGGTTTAAGGTAACATAAAATTCCTTTCAGCCACTCCTACTTCCTCCTGAAATTATCCTCTCTTAATTGTCACTTCATCCCTTCTTGCAGTGAACCGGAAGAAGCTAGACAAACAAAGGTGATATGATTCTCAGGAAAACATCATCTGTCCCTCTTGGCATGGTGCCAACTTTATTATACAAAAATTATCATGACACAAGTGCTTCGACCATTGTACGTCTAGGTTTTCCTAATGGTTACTAATGTGATCCTTCCCCTTGTCTTAATGGAGTGCGACTCCATTCATAAATTGAGCAGGCAATTGTCATCCTGGGACCACCTCCAATTTTTTCAGGGGGGATTTTAATAGGAACTAGTGCTTTATCGTTTCTCTACCCTCACGCCTTGTTTGGCATCTGTCTTGGGTCTTCTAATTCATCTTGAAGTGAAAGGCTCCCATCGGACAAGCATTGCACGTAGCATTGTGGGTGTAGATATAGACAGTATTACTCGAGAGGATTTGTGTAAGGATTTTTTTTTTTAAAGATTATAGCCACCCTGAAAACATCTGCAATGTCCTGTGGTTCATAGGGTATTAAGAAATAACTTTGTACACATGTATTTCATGACTGAAATTAATTAATGATATCCTACTTAGCACTTTAAGTGCGTGAACTTTTTGTAAAGTTCAACTGACAGTCCTTTCAGGGAAAGTTCTAGAGCATCTGCTATGAAACCTCAGAATGTTAATGTGATTGATTGCCTGAAATGATGTATCGTCAGCAATGTCTGAATTGATTCAAAGCAATCTATGATTAATATGGAATCTCCTCCTTGCACTTTCATGTCTTTATAACAATCAGTCATGATATTAGGTTTAACCATCTGTCATATTCATGTGGAGAAAGAGATAAAATTCAACTTTTCATCAAATTTTCAGTAACTTTCCAACTATTAGTCATAGTTCTGTCTCGTCTATACACGTGTAGAGATCAAAATAATGCTGACAGGCAGAAAGACATAAAAAACTTTTTTCTGTGGAGGGGGGAATTGGAATGAAAAAATATGTTTTCACCTTCATGCATACTGTGCACTTTTTCTTCTAGAAAGATCAAGTGAAAGTATAACAATGACAATTGACATGCTGATGTGCTGCGCATTTCACAGACAATATCCATAATGAAAATAGAATAAATTTTTAAGGTGTGAAGTAGGTTATTATAATTGATACCCTCTGGTATGAGGAGGTGTGAAATCATGAAAGCAAAGAAACAGGTGTTCGAGATATGAGGACAAATGTTCTACATCATGTTGAGCCCCCAAAATAAGAGATATATGTTAAGTATCATTGTGCAAGCAGTGTTCATGGACATCAGATATATAACATAGGGTAAGAAAAATTATCATCTACAGTACTTGCCATGGTTGCAACAATTTCATTATAATTCGTAGAAAAAGTGGGAATTTTTTAAAGAAATGGGTAAAAATTGTAAAATGTGATGCCCATGTGATGTATTCGTGGCAGTACCTTTTGATGACTTTGCATGAAATAATGATGACCAGAGATGAGAGAGATTCAAGGTGAATCTTAGGTGAACATGTTAGGTCCTACCAAGACCAGATTTGTCATTCCTTGCATTGCACCATGGGATGCCTGTCTGTCTTGGTTATATCACAGAGGTTAGCTTGTTACTTTAATAATATAATGAATCACATTAACTTCAACATGCTAGCATGCAGCTCATTGTAGCAACTGAAATGCAAACTGCTTCTGGATTTAAAAACATGAATGGATGAAAGACAAATCAGTACAACTTGAGATGGAGGGAAAATAGACAATTTCCAACAAGCATGCTGACAAGAGTTTCAGTGGTTGCCTTTCTTGCAGCAGAATCTTTGTCATGACAGGAACAAAGCCTACCTGCCCTCATATTTAGGCTAAAGTTCTCTTGCAATCGAGTCTGTTAGTACCCATCTATGTTTTAACTGATCCTTTGGGGGGACAGCCTGCTCCTTTATTTTTCGAAGAATTTCACTTGCTATTTAGTCTCAAACTTCATCTGTTTATGAACAGAGCTTGTTGAGGGGCATCCATTTGCATTTTTAAAAAACTGAAGTTCACTTGCGATAGAGACTTAGCTTTTCTTTATATGTGAACAAAGCCTATGCAGGGGTAGCTCACTGTCCTCATTTTGTACCTGGTTTTATTGGGAGAACTTGTCTATGTGTGAACAGACCCCAAGAAGGGGTAGCACATTACCCTCATTTTGTACCTGGTTTCATTGGGAGAACTTGTCTGTATGTGAACAGAGCCTGTGCAGGGGTAGTGCACTACTTTCATTTTGTACCTGGTGTTATTGGGAGAACTTGTCTGTATATGAACAGAACTTGGTTATAAGCAGCTGGCTGCCCTCTTTGTTGAAGAGTGTAACAGATCCAATCTGATGGGAACATGAGATCACCAATCAAGCCTGAAAGATGCCCGTTATCTACTTTCCTCTAGTTATTAATAATATAGCTTAACTGTTAAAGCAATCTCTGATGACCCTATCAGAAGGGAGATTATCTTTAATATATCTCCTCGATGTAACTTGGGCAGCTGCTCCAAAATGTGTTCTCTAAATGATTTCATGAGTTAAGTGAATATTACAGATAAAACACGCTGTTGACCTTAATGTGGCTTACCGGCAAGCCTTAAAGGTGTTCCAAGATAGTAATAGGAGAAAAGGTTAGGAAATGTATAAGATGTGATAGTTAAAATTGAATTTTCTTAAATCTTTGATGCTGGTATAACAATAACAGAAACAGAAAATGAGTTAACCTTGATGTATTCCATGTATAAGTGAACATTCATATTCATTTAAAGCAAACTTTCTTATGATACTGTTATGGTATAATAAAAAAGATGATTTTGATGTGAGATATTACAGAGTAAATTCTGAAATGGAATTTTGCCTTTTATGTAGGTACTCTGGAATACTTTTAAATGGCTTTTTTAGGGATTTGTACATACATGCAACATGAAAGTAATCTCTGTGCACATTTTGCAGTAAGCTTTTTAAGGATTAGATGATATCAAGCATTACGTGCTTAATGAATACAGAGGCAGTTTGCATATAAAATCATTAATTTATGGCATAAACCTGACATGCAATTGTCCCAGAGATGTAATCCAGCTGAAAGATGCAGTAATTAAGCTAAACTTGATGACCGTATAATAGAACAGCGCAAAGCAGCTGCATCGATTAATCAGAGTAAATACGACAGCCTTCGGGTTGATCGCTTTACCCTCCGAAGCTAAATTCTATTTGATTATCTCGCATGAAAACCTGTGCACATCATTGAAGAGAGTGGATGGGTGCAGTAATAACAGCTAAAGGATTAGTTCAGGGGAATAGCAGGATAAGGTGGGGGGCATATAAGTGGTAGGAGCTAAAGGATTACATGTAGTTCAGGGGTAGAGCAGGATAATGTGGGGGCATCTAATTGGTAGGTGGTAGGGATGATGGGAAGGGGCAGATGTTGAAGACAGGTTGAGGTCAATTTTGAAAGTTTTATCAACTTTTTGGATTGCCAAACCAACTTGTTAAGTGAAGGGTAATGGTATCTGACATGATTGATAGAAAGTGAATGGGTAGTGGTATCTGCTGTGATAATCCTAAACCTTGTACCGTGTCATACATGTATGCACCTTACATACATGTACAATCACTGTTTGGGTAAATAAGACCTATCCAAGAATTTCTACAAGTTTTAATGGTCTTTATCTATATTATTAGATTATATCCTGGTGGAAAAATCTTGTGCCAAAATATGGAAATGGTGATGTGATTATGCTTTAAAATTGCATGAAAAGGATATATTTCCCATATTTCTTGTCGTTTTGTTCAAGAAAAGATTGGATGTGAATGTAGACTGGAGCAAAACTACTTTTGCTTCTTACATTACAAAACTATAAAATGTTATATGTGATCAAGGGAAAAACACTTCCTTGTCAAGATTTGAATCTTGTGTATGTGCATATTTTTTTGGTTTTATAAGTAATCTCTTTAGTCTAATTTGCAATGATTTTATTCTGGTTGCTATTAGATTTTATGAAGGAAAAAAAAAAAAAAAAAAAAAAACAGGAAACAAGTCCAGTAATAAATATTTGCTTCTTATGCTTATCAACAAAAACAGATTGTCTGTAACTACCAATTATGTTTTCGAATATGTGACATTTTAATTAATGAATGAACAGTGTGCCAAATATTCTGGTACATTCATGTATGAATATTGCCAAATATTTTATTTTGAAGTGTAAAGTTCAAAACATTTCTAGGATCCATAAAATGATTTCATTTTTTAAAATAGTCTAATTCTACATTTAATAGTCTAATTCACATGTACCGGTAGATTAGATTTCCTATTTGTGTTTTTTATTGTTGTAAACAAATTGCTTGTTGAATGTAATAATTACCAGACTTTCGAGTTACGAAATTTGTATTGGATGTAAACAGGAAATAAAATAGGTTATATTCCTGTTCCAAAACATGTCTGGACAAAATAACACATGCATTAACCCAGAGGGTCCACATTATGTCGTTTGGTCTAATAACTTTTGATGCAGAGCCCTAAATATCATACCAAATACATGAGCAGAAAGAGCAAAAAATTCTACACTTACTGTGCCCATTTTTGTTGCATCAATATTTGTTGTTTGATGCTAAAATTTTTTTAAAGAAAAATAAGCATTAAAATCCTTAAATTGGCAATGCGATGAAAATGTTAAAATTACTGTTTTTCCCCGCAAATTGGCAACTTTATGACTTCTCATCATAAATAATGTCAATTTATATTTATTTCAGATACATGATGTTTTATAAGAAAAATGTAGCAATAAAAGAAAAATGTTGGTTTTGCCAATTTGAAGAATAAAAGCTGATCAAATTAGGCTTTAAATAATTCCTGTCACGAATGGGTTAATACAAAAAGGTGATGTGAATCAGGGTACAGGACAGGAGGGTGGGGGAGGGTGGAGGGGGGGGGGAGAAATCTCTTTATCCATGGTATGAATAACCCCAATCACATTGACAGGAGAAAACTCAAGGGAATTTTATGATTGTCAGTTTGTCACCTACATGTATACATAAAATTGCATGAATGTTGGCTAATGTTGGTGTAGCTTAATGCTATTTTTCCATGTCCTTTCTGGCACTAGTCTGATGATTTTAATTTCCTTCCGAGGAGTCAATAGGTGCGTCTCCATCACCTCAAGTTTGAAGAATAGCCCGCTATTTCTGATCCTGTGAAATAGCTTGATCAGAGAATAGCTAATTCTCAGATGAAGACAGAATTAGCCTGCTATTTCGCTTCAATAGGAAGCCATCCAAATCTTGGTCTTATTTGCAGAATGGCACGCTAATTTGCACAATACCAGGCTATTTTTGCATCTTCATCAGCTCAAGTTTCTGGAGCTGGCTTATCGATCCCATCATGCATGTGCACCAACATCAGGCTATTTAGCTCCAGGTAGATTGCAGTTTATGTAACTGGGCAATTCCGCATCAGAAAAACAGTCACCTTACTTCGCATTTATAGTAAAAACAATCACTATGCTAGCCCTGAATAGCCAAAGCCGATGAAGACGCATTGCACACTTCAGCTGAGTTTGGGCTAATACCCGAGATCCTCATATAACGGGCTATTCTTGAAGCTCAAGCTTATGAAGACCCACCTTTTGAGCCTGAGTAGTTCAAGTTCATTGTAGTCAATGCATAGAGTTTGGACAGTTGCCAGTGAGTTTCTTGATCAAAATGAAATCTCAACGATATTTTGTTTCCTCTTTTGTAGACAACACTAATTTGGTTGATTAATCTATATGTCTGTCATTTATAGATGTTTACAAATTCTAACATTGGGAAATGGATGTTGGCCAAAATTGAAAAGTGTGAAAATATTTTCAGTTTTTATTCAAATTTCTTGCTTTAAACACCAAACATTGTTGCAATGAAACAAACTGTATTGTTCTCTCTTGAAAAACATGAAATCATTGATGATATTTCTTGTAAGTTCCTTTGTTTTTATAGCATTTACACTTTTTGATCATACAACTCCATACCTGTATATCTAGGAAATCATTGATGATGTTTCTTCTAAGTTCCATTGTTTTGTTATGGCATTTACAATTTTTGATCATACAACTCCATACTTGTATATCTAGGAAATTCTTGTAAATTGTTTAAGGATATACCGGCAATAATGATAGTGATAATAATAATAAAAATAATAATAATAATAATAATAATAATACAATTTCATATAGTGCCTATTACAATGTTTCTAAGCACTTTACATTAATAACAAACTGAAAATACTTTGACACATACAAGGGTATAAATTCAAGTTATTATTCATTCAGTCTTAGTTCAACAAAGTCGAGATAATAAATCAAAAACCGAAACTTACTGTAGATAAATCCCCTCTACATTTTCTTTTCCTAGGGTAGCTTAGGACAGAACCATTGCTCATCTACATACCAAGATGTTAAGGGAAGTGTATTAAGCAGATCATAGAATATGGTACTCTCAAATCTTTTTTTTAATAGATCATCAGTCTATTTATCTTCCACAGAGTCATGGTGAAAGTTTCCCATATCCAGTTCTTGAACACAAATCGATTCTTCCCATCTTTTCAGGAGGTTTTAAGGGCAGTTCTCTTGAAATGTTTTTGGCTCTTGTCCTCTGTCTTAACTCACCCCCTCCCTTATTTTTGTGCTCTCGGCTCTCTCTCTCTTCTAATCTCTCCTCCCCCCCCCCCTTTTTCTTCATGTATGTTTCTGCCGGTCTTTAATAATCACCTTGTAATTTGGCTTGTATTTGAGAAAACAGACCTTGACCTAACCATGAAGGCTGGAAAGATATCAAATTTCTCATTTTTGTTCAAATGAATGATCACTAATAAACAGGGTACATCTGCCATTGATTTTTAATCTTGGAAATCTGATTAATCCTCAAGTTTTCTTTTCTTAAAATTTGCAACTAATATTTGTTAAGATGTCTGATGATTTCTTCATACGAGAAATGAGTATTTCAAAAATTGCAGATTCATTTCTTGTCATTTTCAAAGCCTTGATAAAGGATTATGAAAGAAAATCATACCGTGAATTAGCACACCTTTGTGACTTCAGATTTCAACTGAGACAAAAGAATTTGCAGTTCATTGTTCAAATTGACCATTTCCTCACACCTTTACAACTGTAACAGAACAGTTTTATTGAGGTGTGACTGTATAACATATCCTGGGTTAGGTTCTGCATGGCTAGAACACCTTCCTATCTATAATTGAACACTCATTGTAACAACTACACTTCAATCAATTTTGTTTTTACCTGCTTTCCCCTTTGATAAATCTGTGGTAACTTCCATTTGAAAGAAACAAAATATTGATAGCATAACAGATAAATACTGAAGGTGAAAAATAAGTTTAAATAAGTTTGTCAGAAGCATCACATGTAGCAATTCTTTAGATATTTTAGTTCCTTGAATATAGGCATTTAAGTAATAAAAATATGAGTGCAAAATGTGAATCATGGCCACTTCCAAATTATTTTTTGGTGGTATTCTGCATTATTTTTTATGCCTAATAATACATAACCATCATATTTTAGGCAGTTTGAACATTACTTGCTACTTGGAAGGCTCAGGCATTTCTTAGAACAGTCTTTTCAATATGGGTGGCATATCTTGGAGGGAGGTGGATAATATTTTACACTTGACAATCTATTTCCTATCCCTTGGGGATAATGAACCTGACTGCATGACATTGCAGAAAACTATGACTAATTTCTAGATTGATTTCACAACAAAATTAGTTTATAACTTGATGAGAAGAAAGGGTTAAAAATATCTTATTCTTGATTATAATACTCAAATTATTATAGTGAGTTAGGTTTTGCACTAGAGAGGAAGTTAGCCTCACTGATTTAGAGAAAGGAAGTGATAACTGAAGGGGGTTGATGGAGTTCAGAATCAAAGCGGAATGCGTCTTAATTTCTTACCCCTTCCTCTTCATTGATGTGGAAATCCTTTAGGCTTTTGTGTACAGGGTGTATTTTCTGATGTGTTACGTTGTCATGGAGGATGGAGGATGAGGGAATGGAGAGGAGCTGACTGAATGATACCAAAGTGTATATGCTGCCAGGATGATGATAGTCAAACAAGGGATAGCAAGTAAAGTTTGTTTTAATCCTTTTAACTCCCATCCTGCCAGAATGCACCTTACTTCGGTAGTTTAATACCAGTCTGATGCAGCGCTGGTAGGGAGTAGGTTAGCAGGGAAGCACTGGAAATCACAAAGCTTGGTGGAATACATCAGAGATGAGATAGCTTTAGTGGTGATGATAGAGGAACTTGAAGGGATAAAGTGGGGTTAGGGGAAGTGTGTGAGATAGGAATGGGGTGTGAAATGGGAAGTGGAATACATTAGTGTTGGGTTTGTCTGTCACTCATCAGAATGCTTTAAGGTCATGGAGTTAAGGAGCTACATGACATTCTGGAGAGATATGAGATGTATAAGAATGTTATTAGCTATGTTCACACCGACCCTTGTAGTTTTGATGTATAAGAACGTTATTAGCTATGTTCACACTGACCCTTGTAGTTTTGATGTATAAGAATGTCATTAGCTATGTTCACACTGACCCTTGTAGTTTTGATGTATAAGAATGTCATAAGCTCTGTTCACACTGACCCTTGTAGTTTTGATGTATAAGAATGTCATAAGCTCTGTTCACACTGACCCTTGTAGTTTTGATGTATAAGAATGTCATAAGCTATGTTCACACTGACCCTTGTAGTTTTGATGTGTAAGAATGTCATAAGCTCTGTTCACACTGACCCTTGTAGTTTTGATGCATAAAAATGTCATAAGCTATGTTCACACTGACCCTTGTAGTTTTTATGTGTAAGAATGTCATTAGCTATGTTCACACTGACCCTTGTAGTTTTGATGTATAAGAATGTCATAAGCTATGTTCACACTGACCCTTGTAGTTTTGATGTATAAGAATGTCATTAGCTATGTTCACACTGACCCTTGTAGTTTTGATGCATAAGAATGTCATTAGCTATGTTCACACTGACCCTTGTAGTTTTGCAAGTCTAAATTAGCAAAACCTCAATGGTTCAAATAGGAGGGGGTTAAATACTGATGAAGGTTCATACCAGACCAAAACAATGAGCTCTCAAAGTTATAAAACTATTGGCCAGTATTCTGCTTTTTGCATCCTAGTACTTTGCAGGCTCAGATCCTCAGATTCTTGTCATTCAAAATGCATGACAGATGTCTGAACTGTAAGACTACCATATTCCCTGTGCTGTAGCTGCTTGTGACACAGCCAGAGAATGGCAAAGTAAGGTGCCACTCAAAGATTTTCATTTGGCATTCTGCTTGAGTATCAAAGTAGAGTCTGTGTCTATAGACTAGCAAATGCATGACCTTGAGTAAGGAGTATCCATCACTTATAGTTTGGAGTAAACTGTAAGCTTAAGGTTTTGAAACTATGACTGAACTTCAGTTTTGAAACGGTAGCTATGTTTACATGCACTGTCGTAGTTAGCTAACTTTAAGTTAGGAAACCTTAGGGGTTTCGAAACTGCAAGACGCTAACAATGACACAAGTTCACACATGTAGCAACAAGCACTAAGCACGGGTAGATTGGGCTTTGTTGTTAAGACTGGAAGTTCTTGAGTGTATGCAACATAGACAAATTAAATTGTAAAACACGAAAGATGAATCTGCTGCTGGAGACATTTCTTGAAGCTCAGCAGTATATAGGCTGGTACAGTTCACAGTACTCCTCCGTAACACTCCACAGTCCACAGTGTCTATGGACACAGTCAATATACTAAAGCAAATTTACTGGCTGTACTGAATGTTCTGGTTTCCAAAGTGTGTGCCTTCCCACTCAGTGAATAAAGAGGTCACTTGTTAACATCCGAAAACCTTAAATGAGACCTCCGTGGCTCATGGTTACTGGCCCTAACCTTAAGATTTTATTGTGGTTTTGTAACTTGAAGTTTATTTAAGTTAGCTATTCCATGAATCGCTCACATGCACCGTAACTTTAAGTTAACTTAACTAACCACAGGCTACCCACAAGCCTAACTTACAGTTACGGGCTGTTGTTGTGTAAATCCCAGTTATGACTGAACTTCTGATTGATCTGAAACTACAAAATTTGAAACGACAAGTAAACTTATGGACAGTCATGCGAACATAACTATATTAACCTAAAAGGAACAGTCTGGTGCATTAAGGGAGTGTGATGATAAATGACACATTAACATTCAGTACAGGAGATGATTGATTTCTCCTTGTGAATAGAAAATGCTCTCTTCTTATTAGTCTGTCTGAAGTATTTCCAGTGTATATCTTAAAAGCTATTGATGAAGAATTGTCCTCATGATTTCTTTATGAAACATTATAGGCTTTGTTAAATCAATCCTTTACAACATACATATATTAACCCACAGTATCACTTGTATTTTACTAATACGCAGTATGTTTAAAGTTTGAATGGACAATAGAATCTGATTGAAGCATGTATTTTGCATTGTTAAATTACAAATTCTGACCTTTCTTGACAGCAAATGAGATTGTATTTTCCAAAGCATATTGAGATGGAATGAGCATAACCAGGATAACATTATATAATGTCATGTCAGTCATATTAGACAACTTATATGCTTTTTTTCCTCCTCCAATCTTCTCAGTGACTCACAGAAAAATGATCTGATTTATTGCTATTTTTTTCATTCTCCTTCAGATTGCTAGGTGCAACAAAAAACTTCAGGCTATACTTCGATGGCCAACACTACGTGGCGGACAAGCGTTTCGAAACCGTCCACGACTTGGTGGCCGACGGGCTCATCACCATGTACGTCGAGACAAAAGCAGCAGATTACATCGGACGAATCGAGTTTGATGAACCCATCTATGACAAACACTTTAAGCAGTCTACCTTTATGAGACCTCCGATGGGGAGTAATGGCAGTACACCACAGAGCATACCTCCTGGTACACCACCATCCCCTCCTAGTGGACACAGTGGACACCAAATGGTGAGTAGGCTGATCAAGTTTGCATCTCTACCCTCTCTGGAAGATTTTTGTAACGTTTCAAGAGAAATGCAGTCTAGCTTTATACTACTTACTGGAATCGTTTACATTATGATATGACCAACCAGTAGTTCAAGTAGTTCTGGGAGATGTTTCACAAATAGTTAAGTTGGACTTGTCTTGCATAGCCAATGTGCATCCTGTATTTAATGTATAATCTCATTGATAGACTTCCCAATAGCACGCATCCCTCGAGCATGATCTGACCAACGCAGTGATGCGTAATATACAGCACGAAACTAGGAATTGAAGTGTGACTGTAAGTACAACTTAACTTTTTGTGAAACACCCCCAGAACTAGAGGCTGGTTGCAAGAAATCTATCATTATATGGTCTGATAGTACCTAGAGAAGCACCTCTGATATCATTATATGGTCTGATAGTACCTAGAGAAGCACCTCTGATATCATTATATGGTCTGATAATACCTAGAGAAGCACCTCTGATATCATTATATGGTCTGATAGTACCTAGAGAAGCACCTCTGATATCATTATATGGTCTGATAGTACCTAGAGAAGCACCTCTGATATCATTATATGGTCTGATAGTACCTAGAGAAGCACCTCTGATATCATTATATGGTCTGATAATACCTAGAGAAGCACCTCTGATATCATTATATGGTCTGATAGTACCTAGAGAAGCACCTCTGATATCATTATATGGTCTGATAGTACCTAGAGAAGCACCTCTGATATCATTATATGGTCTGATAGTACCTAGAGAAGCACCTCTGATATCATTATATGGTCTGATAGTACCTAGAGAAGCACCTCTGATATCTTGGTGATGAGAATCCACAGTGCTGTTTTGTCAGTTGACCAATTTATGTCCACTGCCAAACTGCCTTCATGTAGGGGTGTTGTGGGTCAATTGATAACTGTTAACCACAAGGTATCGGATAAGGGATATGAATCCCTGCCACAGCACTAATATCCTTTGGCAAGACATTAATCTACATTTGCCACACTCAACCCTGGTGCAGTAAGTGGATACGTGGTAGGATTTATTCCTAGAAGCATGAAGATCTATGGTTGCCTGAGCTATCCAAAGTCCTTTGGGCATAGAGATGCTATATCATAACGTGACATGCACTATACAAGAATGGTATAATGTAATTATTATTCATTCAGTCCACAACTATATGTTATCATGGGTATTCTATCTAGTATATTCTTGATGTCATTTGTCTGTACAATTGTCTAATACAAGTGATGTTCCACTGCCTCTTCAGCACCTTTTTGCAGCAATGCTGTCTTTGATGTTACAGATGTACATTACTCTTGTTATTATCATTCATTTGTTCTTCTTTCTCTCTTTTCCATAATCTTCCTTTGTATTAGGTTGATGGAAAGAGGTCTTGTCAACTACCAGTCACAGTTGAAAAGGATCATGTCTTCAAGGTAAGCATAAAGAAACTAATATGTTTCATAATCCAGGAACCATTCTATATAACAATCCTGAATCCATGACAGATTTATGAATGAAGGCATTTCTATCTTCATAAATTTGGAAAACCATATTGATAATCTAGTATGGAGCTGAAGTCATATTCTGCTACTCATTCCTTAATATTTTTATTTGCCAGATTGTATACCATTGGACTTGATAACTTCTAGCCATGAAATATCCCCCACCCCACCCCCAATTGAATTTACAGTCATGATTTGCACATTTGGATACCTCAGTGATAATGTTTGCCATTCAAAGAAACTAATTTTGTGGGTGAACCTTGTAATGATTTGCAGATATTTATATTTGAAAGTTATGTGTGTCCAAGATTTTTATTTGAATTGCATCGTGTTTTATCTTGCGCTGACATTGCCATCCAGGATATTGCAAATAGATTGAGTCAGAAAGTACTGTGGGATGTTTGGTAGGAATTATTATTGGTTTATCGCTTAGGATGATTCATCTGTTACAGATTCAAACAAATTTAAGATCTGCCAATGATTAAGTAAGAAGAAAAATAATAACTTACTTGAATTTGTCTATTTCTGATGGATCCTGTTTTGCCATAGTAAAATATATTCCACCTTGATTTAAGAACAGAAATTGAATGGAGTTTAAACCATTCATAGTGAATCAAGTGTTGTTTAGTGGCTGCAATGTGACAGTGTTGATTCCATGTGGTTTGAATGGTTTGTAAGGAAACATATGTAGTTAGAAGATAAGACATATTCATTAGAGGGATCAGGTAATTCAAGATAATGCCTTGTTCACTGAATTACAATATGTTTGGGAAAGCCTGTTTATTCTGCTGTTATCTATCTAGAAATTAAAGATCAAAACATTTTTCTCCTTGTTAAAGCTTATTCCATCAGTTGCATTTAGAATAAGGTTCAACCCATCCCTCCCAACTGAGCCATGAACAAGTAAATGTAATGTCAATCATTTCTTGATGCTTTTTATTCCTCCTCAGGTGCACACATTTGTTGGTCTTAACTGGTGTATGTTCTGTGGTAACTTCCTATGGGGTTTAAAGAGTCAAGGAGTCAAATGTACAGGTTTGTACTCACTTCTCTCAATGATTGAAACAGAGCCATTATTGGAAGTAATTGAACACTGGAAAGAAGAAAGATTTTTTGAAAGAGATAGATGGGGAGAGGAGACATACCCTTCACAGATTTTGCTTTTATTGAGATGAGTACTTGAAATGCTTAGTTTCAAAGATCGTTGATTTGATATGAGAAATTCATAGTGAAGATATACTGGCGTGTAATATTTTGCCTGATATGACTTCACAGTTTAATAGAGGATAAAGGGTAGAAGATATTACTAGTGATGGTTTACTTGATGCTAGGCTTCTCTGGCGACGATAAGTGGTCGTACCTAACTTTTCACTACAAGAACATTCTTCAACAACATCATATTCCACATAGAGGAGAAATTGAAAGCTATTTATCCAATGAGTACAGGAACCAGGAAGTTCCTGAATTGATCCTTTTGGATTGAAAAAATATTGTAGACAACTGATAAATCACACTACCCTGTACAATCATTGCTACATTTCATTATCTAAATAATAACAAAATTATTTCTGCAGATATACATTACTTACGTTTCTCAATAACTACTGTCTTTTACCCCCTTTTAGACTGTGGTCCAAGTACCCAAAAGCAGTGTCAAAAGAGAGATTGCACCTCAAACCTGAGACTTATCAGGAGGTTTTACAGCATACAGTATGCATATATATATATATATTTCTTAAAAACTACTACATATCTGTTGGCCTGTTTACACCTACAGACTGTGGACTAAGTACCCACAAGCAATGTTCAAAGAGAGTACCAAGAGACTGTACTCCAGACCTGAGGCTTATCAAGAGAGTTTACAGTGTTGATCTGACGACCTTAGCTAGAGCGCATGGTGTGAACACATCACTGGTCGTAGAGAGATGTGTGGAAGAGATCGAAAGCAGAGGTATGGCAATGATTACATTGAATTTTAAATCTTGTAGAAATGTGACCCTACCCTGACTTAACGACCAATAAGTTGGAAATTTTGAATTTTGACTTTTTAACATAAGCTTTTGAATGATACTTATAGCTTACCTTGTCTAGACTATTCAAACCCTTTAAAGGGGGTACCCAATGCTGAAACAATGTTAGTTCATTTAAAAGAGCTTGATTTTATTAGCAGAAAATCATCTGCCTAAAGTTTTTTAAAAAGTCGTGTTGCCAAGGAAACCCCCAAATGTGGTAAAATTTCAGGATATTTTTGACCCCTCAGCTGTGACCCAGTTTCAACTGGGTACCCACTTTGAGGTCAAAATCACATCAAAGTGGGTACCTTGTCGCGCAATTCTAGCAAAATACACGCAAGGTATAATACAAATTGTACAGTCTAGCGCGCAGCACAACTGCAATGCGCGAACCTGGGTACCCACTTTTACATCATACCTCATACTCAAATTTTTTGGTCAACTCTTGACTTTTTATGAGAAAATTAGCCCGAATGCATTGATTTCGATTGAAAATCATCAAATTTTTAATGTTATTCTTCTTAGAATTCTATTCTCGATCATATATCAAATTTTTTTAACCATTGTGTAATCACTTTAAAATTACAATGAGAATGAGAGCTTGTCAGACAGGCTAATCCCCAGAATAATAGAGAGAAACAGGATGTCAAAGAGGAATGACCATTCAGGAGTGCCCTATTGGTGTCCTACTGTCTCTCACTAAAAGGTTGAATGAAAACTCCCTTGTATTGACTATGAAGGGATTATCAGATTAGGATCAAATTTGGACTAAGTCGAAGGAAATTTACTTCTCTCCTTCTTTAAATTTTAAGAGCCACAGAGTGAATAACTTCTGAATTATGAACACATTTTAGTGAGTAGACTAGGTGATTTAAGCTTACATAATACATAGGCGGATCCAGGTTTTGACCAAAGGGGGGGGGGGGGGGGGGGGGGCTTGCTGCCGAGTGGCGCACATGTTTTTGCATTTTAACAGCGGCACCAGAGAACAAAAAAACATTAGTTACAACGTTGGAAAATCGGGGGGAGGGGGGTACCGTTGACATTGGATGCATTTATTATTCCAAAGAGAGAATTTCTTCCTTTCCTTTTTTTTTTTTTTAGGTAGCGGCACCTCCGGCGCCATGCAAAAAAGGGGGGGGGGCTTGCACCCCCAAGCCCCCCCCCCCCCCCCCCCCCCGGATCTGCCACTGTAATATACAAGCACACATGATTTAGGCTGTTTACGAATGAAACTTTTTTGAGCTCATATCCTTTATTTTCTTCAAACTCTAGAATGCTAGATGAAGGTTTGGGGGTATTTCATACGTATTAGCTTTTCCCAAATTATTTTTCATGTGATTTATACACTGTAAAGTTTATAAGGTCATACTTTTTAAAGTAGAAGTAGAATTAGAGAGCCAGCAAGACAGATGATTCATTCTTTGAATTCATAGAATCTTGAATGGTCATACAATTGTTGCTTTACTCTGCACATTATTTTTTGTGTTTCCAAACTAACTCTAGAGGCTAATGCGTGTTAAGCCTTTTATTCTATCGAGAAGATAATTTCTTTAATAATGATTGTTGCTGTTGTCAGGTTTGGAGCTAGAAGGTCTATACAGGATACCAGGCATGCAGGATGACGTGGAGCTCATAAAACAAAGATTTGACAAAGGTAAAACCACCAACACAAAAATCATGTTTTCTTTATCTATCTTCTTCTCTTCTGTGTTTTTTTGTCTTCTTAAACAATGATTTGCACAATAACAATTACGTAATAGCCTCAGAATGAATAAATAAGAATCAACAAAAAAGCTTTTTATTCGATACACCCAAAAGTATTCAGAATACTGCAGAACTTACCTTATGGAATTATATTTTGTCAGAAGGATGGTTACTCGGATTTTCGACTTAACCAGTGCCTTAGTGCTAGAGGGCAAGTCCTTCATTGTAAGCAGTTATAAAGGCATGCAAGTAGGATGTCAGGTCATACCAGTAGTTCATCACCTGGCTGGCAGAAGGGAGTTAGTGTGAGCGCAGCATTGTACTTTTTGCATAGCGTGTGCTTGAGTTAACACCTTCTACAAGCCAGGCGAGGGAGGAATTAACCTAGAAATTATCTCACAAGCATATTCTTACTGTTACCCAATCACTCTGGGCACTTGACAAATATGTAGATCCTTCATCCCCCCCCCCCCATGGCATAATATATATTTAACATTTTGTTGAGTAGTATGTGATACACCTTGATGTGTGACTCTATTTCTTATCTCTCTAGACTGTACAATTGAAATGTATTATTTTGCTTTTCGTAGATGGTATGGTGGCGCGGATTGGATCCAAAGAGTTTCCTGATATCAATGCTATCTCAGGAGCCATGAAGCTATATCTCAGGGAATTACCTATTCCTTTGGTGCCCTTTAAGATGTATACTGCATTTATGGCTGCTACCAGTAAGTATTTAACCTGTTGACTACCACATTCTCTAATTCCCATATGCTAACCAACTGGCTCCAGTCTGTGGTGTGTTAAATAAGATATTTAAGCAGAATGGTCACATGTTATAAGAATTGTCTCAAGCAAAAAGGATTGTTGGTGTTCTGAAGTAGAGTATGGTTCATAAAGAGACTTTTGAACTGTCACATTCTTTAAGTGAAAGGATTATATTGATGTCAATGCTTTTTCAACAATTCTGTGTTCATTCTTTTAAAAAATAAAATGATTACACTCATTATTATTATCATAATTAAGTACTTGGTGTCACCTACACAAGCCTGGGAGGGTAGAAGCAAACTTATTCACTGTGACCTTCGGGTCTCTCCTCTTGGCATCAATAATTGGGATGTGCAGGCATACCACTACACTACAGTTTCCCCCTTCTCTTCTTTGAATAGTGCAGTGGGTTCTTAAACATGCAAAGGTGGTGACTTTGCTCTACACGGGGCCTCCATTTAATGTCCTTTCCTAGGGATGGAGTGTTTTCCACTGAAACTTAGCCTGCATCTATGAAACTGGGGAGGGGCACGTTAACACACAAAGCAGGCTTTTGTCATCCTCCTGGAGTAAATTCGAACCCACTATCTGTGGTTTGACAGGCAGATGCTTTACCAAATGAGCCAACTCATTTCCTTTAATGTACCAGAAGTCCGGAAAGTTATTTTGTTCATCAAAGAACTATGAATAGTTCAATTTCTAAGGCTTTAGCATTTTCTCCCTGCAGGAAGTGATGATGGGTTGAAGAATCTCTATTCAAAAAGCAAAAGAAAATGTGTAATTGAGAGTGTTTATAAAAGTCGAATTTCTCAAATTTAAATATGTGCAGTATTCTGTGCAATAGGACCTCATTGGTGTTGTTTTCTTTTTTTTCACTTTGTTTCTCTCAACAGAAATTCAGAATGTCCATGAGAAACTGGAAGCATTCTCTATTGCCTTAGACGAGCTTTACCAAACATTCCCAGCTCACTACCACACACTTAAACTACTCATGGCCCATCTAGTCAGGTAAGTCTCTCAAACATTCCCAGCTCACTACCACACACTTAAACTATTCATGGCCCATCTGGTCAGGAAAGTCTCTCAAACATTCCCAGCTCACTACCATACACTTAAACTACTCATGGCCCATCTAGTCAGGTAAGTCCCTCAAACATTCCCAGCTCACTACCATACACTTAAACTACTCATGGCTCATCTAGTCAGGTAAGTCTCTCAAACATTCCCAGCTCACTACCATACACTTAAACTACTCATGGCTCATCTAGTCAGGTAAGTCTCTCAAACATTCCCAGCTCACTACCACACACTTAAACTTCTCATGGCTCATCTGGTCAGGTAAGTCTCTCAAACATTCCCAGCTCACTACCACACACTTAAACTTCTCATGGCCCATCTGGTCAGGTAAGTCTCTCAAACATTCCCAGCTCACTACCATACACTTAAACTATTCATGGCCCATCTGGTCAGGTAAGTCTCTCAAACATTCCCAGCTCACTACCATACACTTAAACTACTCATGGCCCATCTGGTCAGGTAAGTCTCTCAAACATTCCCAGCTCACTACCATACACTTAAACTATTCATGGCTCATCTAGTCAGGTAAGTCTCTCAAACATTCCCAGCTCACTCCCATACACTTAAACTACTCATGGCCCATCTGGTCAGGTAAGTCTCTCAAACATTCCCAGCTCACTACCATACACTTAAACTACTCATAGCCCATCTGGTCAGGTAAGTCTCTCAAACATTCCCAGCTCACTCCCATACACTTAAACTACTCATGGCCCATCTGGTCAGGTAAGTCTCTCATACATTCCCAGCTCACTACCATACACTTAAACTACTCGTGGCCCATCTGGTCAGGTAAGTCTCTCAAACATTCCCAGCTCACTAGCATACACTTAAACTACTCGTGGCCCATCTGGTCAGGTAAGTCTCTCAAACATTCCCAGCTCACTAGCATACACTTAAACTATTCATGGCCCATCTGGTCAGGAAAGTCTCTCAAACATTCCCAGCTCACTACCATATACTTAAACTACTCATGGCTCATCTGGTCAGGTAAGTCACTGTCCACTTCATTTTACTGTGAAGGTCCTTGTTGTCCCTTTTTTTTTTCTCTTTGTTATTTTCAAGTTTAGTTTTTTTTTTTTTTTCGTTTCTCTTTTGTCCTCTTTCTAAGTTATCCTTAAATAATGACAATAAAATCATTGATTTTTATAGTGCCTAATACATCTAGCATGTCTCCAAGCACTTAACATCGCCTTTTTTCACAATTTATTTTCTGGGTCTTTTTTGTTGTTTTTTGTTGTATTTTTAAATACTTAAAAAAAAAAAAAAAAACATATTGTAACTGTTTTTAAGATAAACAAACTGTTTTTGTCACAAAGCTGCAGTCATTCAAAATAGCTATATTAAACTATCTTTGTGTCTTTTAGCCTGTATTCTATTCTATAACCAAAGTTTTATGATTCGTCGCCTGGCTGGCATTCAGAGATCTTTGAATGAGATCTCTGAATCACTGAACTTCTGAGGAGATCCCCCAGGGCAGGGGAAGTTAACTTTGACCTTGGGTCAAAGAGGGTTAGAGTACTAGGGAGGGTCTTTCTGCCACATGACATTGTGAAAAGACTGGATGACATACCATCCTCTGACCAGGTGACATAGTGGTGAAATTTAGCAACTTTTATCTGTGCTTCAGACACTTCAGCTCTACAGCAGTATCTGGGTGTCTACAGTCGGAGATGGTGTCCCTAGTCGGTATCAATAGTTTTGTGTCACTTTAGAGTCTTGCCTCAAAAGCTCAAGAGGGGGTGATCCACCCTCAAATAAAAAGACACATCTAAACTTGAAATGACTTTTTCCGATGTCGAGTGTCATTTGTACATGCCATTACAAATGATACGCACACACTATGCCCTTCTACCAGTTTGGGGGATGTATAAAATCATGCACACGCATATGCTAATGCCCTTCTGCTAGCCGGGTGATGAATTGCTCGAGTATTCTTCTACAGTTAAGCCACAAATAAAAGTCTGTAGGAATAATCTCAAGTATTAATTTCACTTTTTTCAATCTTTCAGAGTGGCTCATTTACATGAAGTAAACAAGATGAACATAGAGAACCTTGGTATTGTCTTTGGACCAACGTTGATGAGACCACCCTCTAACCAACCTGCCATTGATGATCTATACATGCTTCACTTCCAGAAGAAGAGTGTAGAGATCATGATTGAAGAGTTTGATACTCTCTTCCAAAAGTAGGCAATGATCCTGGTGATGATGATGACCATACAGGATTGAATTTAGTCATTCTAATACTGGAATAGATTTCATGGTCAGTGGGCAAAAGGGTTGTAGTTCAACTTTTCCTACATAAATATCTCTATTTTGTTAATCCTGAACAACATTTTATGATGTTATCATGTAATGTTGCCATGAAAGCAATGTGATTCTAGCTGATGTTATTGTTGGGCATTGTTTCAAACCATGCAGTAGATTCTGGAATATGGAGAAAAGTTTGGTAGATGACTCGTCTTGTGCCTACTACAAGATGAATACCAATGAAGCAAAACTATCAAGTAGTAGGGTTTAATGATGCTGCTTTGCCTGTACTTAGTAGAAACATAAATGTAGGTCACAGTAGATGCACTGAAATGCACACCAAAAGTGAGAAGAAAAAAAATCATTTTTGAAAAAGAAGAAAAAAAAAACCTGCAGCTATATGCCACTAGGAAATAAGTACAGTGGCACATTATGATGTCAAATGTGATCAGCGGGAGAGGATTTTCCCCCTTTTTTATGTATTAAACTAAATAAGGTAATTGCATGAAAGTTACACCTCTACTGCATACCTAGTATGGAGAATACTCTTCTAGAATATCCATGTCAGATCAAGATCCCCCATTTGACAACGGATTATTCCATAGACTGATTTGCAGTCGCATCATCGGGTCATCTACATTGCAGCTAACAGGGGTGTTCCCATTGATATATGATTTTGAGGTTTAGGCTTGAAATCTATGCAATCCCTGCTGCTTCAGAACTCAGAAATATGTGCTTCCTTTATTGATACAAAAATAGTATAATCTAAATTCTCATATTTAGAGACCGATTGTACTTTTACTCTTGGAGACAAAGCTCTATAAATCAAAGATTGTGTCACATTTAACATCTGTTTAGAGTTCTATGTCATCATAATTCTTGAAATCAGGTAATATGATCAGGAAGACATAACCAATTTTATAAGTTTTTGTTTAATTGGAACAAATATTTTGCCAAATTAAAATGAAGATTTTAAGATTACCTCTTATTTGAAAATAAGTAAATATTCAACTCTATTTGGCGTAACTTATGTATTTCATCCCTTCTAGTTTCCCATTCCAACATTTGGTTGTCTCTTTTCAACTTTTAAAAAATGTTTTAAGTGCTTTTTTACTTTCTCCTTTATTGAACAAATTCCATCAGCATATGTTTTTGTTATGTTTTTTCCCCCACTATTACTCTTAGTGCATTCTGATCTCTTGTTGTTTATAGTAGTCTGTATTTACATGCATGTTACTGTGATACCTATGGGAAATCGTGCAAGAAACTTTGATTCCTAGTTCAGAATTCTGACATAAACATTACCGTTGATCTCGGAATGGAATCAAATAAAACATAGATTATATGTCATTACCATAGATAGAGATAGCATGTGTGCAGTCTTGAAAATTATTTTTCCTATGTAATTGTCATCTGTATTTGTACTCACCTGTATGTTTTCATCTGATAATATCTCTGTTTATTTAGTAAGCAGCATGTTCCTTTAATTGTCAAAAACACAAATATTCAGATGAGTGCAAAATTAATTTTCGAAATTTCTGCAAAGTTGTTATATGAACTTTTCATTTTTTTTTTCTTCAAACCATTTTTCATACCTAACATTTTATTCAAAAGTTGTTTATATTGATAGCTAGGCCTTATAATGATGGAGATGATCTCTTCTTGCTTTACATTCTAGTCAATGCCAGAAGGACATAAATCACAGCATGTAACACAAAGTAATAACCTTCTGACACTCAATGATAATGCCTGCTATTTGTACAAAAGGGGTGTGCTTAGCAAGCCACTCAGAGGGTTGCACAAAATGGATGTCGAAAAGAGAGTTTTGAGAACTTTCATGTTTGTCTCACAATTATTATCCATCTGGTGGATTTATTATTTTTTATGAGAATTTTTTTCAATGTGTGATCTCACTCTTTCTTTTCTGTCTCCTATCTTTTGATGGACATACAAAAAAAGAAAAATCTTCCAAAAAGTTGAGAGATGTCATTGTCCATTCTGTAGAAAATGGATTGAATGAAATGTTGATCGAAAACTTGTTGATATTTAAATGTGTATGTATAATTGTTATTTTTGGTATATAATATATAAATATAAAAAATGAAATATATATATATTTAGAAGAGACTGCAGATGAAGTTGCAGTATATAATAATGAGAGCAAGGTAATTTTTTACACTGATGTTCTTCATTGCAATGTGACAAAAGTTTGTCTTCAAAATAATGAAAGCACTTGTATGTTGTAGTGTATTATACTGTATGTTTGTGATTTGTATATGTTTCACATTATATGAATGAAATCATCCCACTAGAATGGTGATAAGAATATTGCCTGATATGGTATTTGGCAAACAATGTATGTATTATATATTTTTAGACTAATTTCACGTAATTCAACATGTCTTTTTTGTTGGTTTTGTTTGCACTTTTATGTCTTGCCACTGTATTATTTAAAGCAAGTATGTTAACACACTACCACCTTTAGTCTTAAAGATTATGTACATTTATTGTTTGTTGGACAGTTTCACAGGTAACTCACATTTGTTAACAAATGTTTAGTTCTAGTTTTATTAACAATGAGTAGCAAAAGGAACTATTATTTCTAATTGCCAATCTCTGGAAATATAAATAAATTGATCAAGATTAATCACATTTTTTCATTTCTCAAAACTTTCTGAGCAAATCTGTAGTGTGCTTTTTGTGCATGTTGGGGTATATGTTGGAGAGTTTTAAACTTCATCCAAGTTTGTTGGAAGAAAACTATTTGGGGAGAAAGAGAGAACAGATGAAGATGATTCAGAAGTAATTGTTAATGCTTAAAGTTAATTTTGTTCTTATTTACAACCGGTACTTAATTGATGTCTTTCCTTTCATAAGTATTTATGACAAGCATTAGTATAATAATGAATGTCCTTGTCATGCCTTTACATAGTGTTTGTAGTTACATTGAGTAATGAATTCTTGATCATTATAAAGTGAAGCATGCAAAATTAAGATTTACCTCATTTCTTCTTATTAAAAGTATGAAGTTGTGTTCATTGTTTTGTTTTATACTTCATAGAAAAGTGATATTTTCAGTGTTTTCCGAGATTTAGGTGAAGATATGTAAAATGTTTTAACGACAGTGAAAATGTTTGTTTCCTCCCACCTTTATCAATGTTTAAGCACCCATGTGTTTGTTCTCTTCTTTATGTTTTTACTTTTAATGATTGTGTAAAATGTTTTACACATTGTGAGCTGTATGATCTGTATGTAAGCTGCAATGTTTGATACACCATTGTTAATTAAATAAAACATAAATCCTCCTGTATATTTTGGTCATTAACATGAATGGTAATTCAGTATCCATTATCATTTTACCAAACACCTTGTTTTGAAAATTTCATTTTCATTTTTGGTTGGCATTTACTCCTCCACTCTCTTCCATCAACAAAGGATATAACAAGTGCTCTTTTATAAAATATGAACTATTCCTTCTAAAATGATTTACCCAATGTTTTGTTTTTGTCTCGTGAGCTGTTGGTGTAACATGTATTAACTCATTGGACTGTCTATGTTTCTGTCTTTATTTGAAACAACTCAATACGCCGTCCGTTTATGATATGCACTTCTGAAGAACTTGACGGTGACAGCATCATTTTAGTTTTCACAGATTTTTATATGGCTTTCTTATGACTGCAATGCACATTGGATGACATATAACAATATGGCTTTCTTATGACTGCAATGCTTATTGCATTACATAGAACATGTTTGTACAATGGTAGGAGTGTTTGTACATTTAGAATGATTGTAGAAATTACAGATTAGGCTTTGACAAAAAAATGATCAATATTGTCATGTCAACTGGCATGGAATAAATGTGATGTATCTAATGTTAGTTTGGTTTGATTCTTTATTCTGTGTGTTTGTCACTATTATAATTTCTAAGGTGTTCTTTTCTTCCAATTTTCTTTCTCTTTCTTTGCTGTCTATGAAAGTTTTATTTTGCTGTGTTCTTAGGTTGGAGCAATTGCAGGATTATATCAACTAATGTATTTTTTTAGCAAGATACAATGGTCATTTTCATAACCTGCAGAGGGATTGCAAGCATTTCTATTTATTATTACACTTGTCATACATGGCATACATCAAATTCATCTTCACTGAAAACAATAACATGGAACATGAATATAATAATATGATAATTATACATGAAGTATTACAGAAATAACTATATTACAAGTATATACAGTTGTATTTCCTCTTCTCTGAATTTGTACCACAATAAAGCAAAGAGATACAATACTAGCTAGCGCCATCTATGTTCAAAGTTTTTATTTTTATTTATTTATTTTTGTATTGGGGTCAGAATTTGGAAGGGGCGCAATTTCAGTGCTTGCCGCGGACGCCGTTTTCCTTGGATACGCCACTGCACGGGGTGCAATAGAGGGAGGGTGTGTTTATTCAATTTAATTGTTTTCACCCTTTCAACAGGTGCGAGATAATGGCCGAGGGTTCGATGATATAAAAGTGTTGGTAATACAACCATTATTGGAGGTGTCGTGGTAGAGTGGTCTAAGGCGCTTGACTGGAGACGAAAAGTCGGGGGTTCGATCCCCGGCATGGCACTTATGCCCTTGAGCAAGGCATTTTATCTACATTGCTCTTTTATCGTACATCAAATAAATGAAAATGCCATAGGCATTATTGATACCAAGTGTGCACATGTTTAAAAAAAAAAAATTATTGCACCCATCAAACTGAACCAGTTGGCTCTCTCTCTCTCTCTCTCTCTCTCTCTCTCTCTCTCTCTCTCTCTCTCTCTCCTCTCTCTCTCTCTCTCTCTCTCTCTCTCTCCCTGTTTCTCTCTCTCTCTGTTTCTCTTTCTCTCTTTCTCTCTCCCCTACTTGCAGGGACAGAAAAAATAATGTTCATGTATTAGACATCCATCTTTCTCTTTCTCTCTCCATCTAACCCTCTATCTGCAATGCATTTTCCCCCAATGATCTTTATTTTGATTTCATTGAATAATAATACATGTACATGAATCATGAATCAATATTTCGACGAATTTATATAACAAAACATATTATCACATAATATACTCTACAGTAGGACCAACACACACGTACACTAATCAAGTTCTGAACACGTCACTGTATGAAGTGCTTAGAACCACCTTGACGCCCTTACCATGTATGTATACTCATCTTCTTCTTCTCTCTCAGTATGCTCATGTAAATAGATCTCAGGCAAATATTTACTCGAAGACTGGGATGAATTTATATTCTTTACTTATCCGAGCCTAGGCTAGACCTTTTCAATGCCCCTCCTCTTCTCGTAATGAATGTGATGCAGGAATACAGCTTATTGAATGAATAATCTGAATTTTCCATATTGATGAGAATATATCTTGATTCCTATAACCATATCCATTTAACGTAGAATAATGTTTGAGTATATGTACATTTCTTGTTCTAAGTATTGTATTTTTTCTTCGGCAACCCCAACACAAGCTACGCTTTTCGGGTGTTCGCCACCTTCTCTGTTCGCTGTATTATTTATTGCAGTTTTGTATTTTATATTGTTTTTGACTCAGAAGGAAATAAATGTGAATTCAATCAGTCAATATCAAACTAAATTAGCTTAAATGCATTAAAATTATGTGGAATATTTCCTTTAATTTCCCCTGATTAAACGGGACTCGCGCATCCGTGGGGCCAGGATATCGGAAAAGACGGGGATCCCCCAATGAATAAATAAATGAATTTTAAAAACCCAACTTTTGGCCGCAAGTTAGCTAGAAGGTAACTTCCCACAATGTTCCCCCTCCCCAGAAAAAAAAGGAATAAATAATAGACGTTCACCTCTTAGATCAACTGTTGATTCGTGCATAATCGTGTCTTGTGATTACTGTGATGAATCCATGCAGCCTTTATCAATTAATAACATTTACATCACTGAATATTTGTAAAGCGGATAATTTGAATACAGTAAGGGCTACATCTGAATTTCTTTAATCATAAAACATACAGAAAGGCGAAGAAGTAGAACATTAAATGAGAAAAAGGAAAATAAGGGAAAGGGGGAGAAGAACAATGAAAATATAGTTGAAGTTGCATCAGTAAAATAGTAAATCGTATAGTCGAGTAATTGTATGGCTAAAAGCAGTACTAGGCCCTATACATAGTAGAGACAGAAGAAGAAGAAGGAGAAGAAGAAGAAGAAGAAGAAGAAGAAGAAGAAGAAGAAGAAGAAGAAGAAGAAGAAGAAGAAGAAGAAGAAGAAGAAGAAGAAGAAGAAGAAGGAGGAGGAGGAGGAGGAGGAGGAGGAGGAGGAGAAGAAGGCTAGTTGTAGTAGTAGCGGTAGTAGTAGTAGTAGTAGTAGCAGTAGTAGTAGTAGTAGTAGTAGTAGCAGTAGTAGTAGTAGCAGTAGCAGTAGTAGCAGTAGCAGTAGTAGTAGTAGCAGTAGTAGTAGTAGCAGTAGTAGCAGTAGTAGTAGCAGTAGTAGTAGTAGCAGTAGTAGTAGTAGTAGCAGTAGTAGTAGCAGTAGTAGTAGCAGTAGTAGTAGAAGTAGCAGTAGTAGTAGTAGTAGTAGTAGCAGTAGTAGTAGAAGTAGTAGCAGTAGTAGCAGTAGTAGCAGTAGTAGTAGTAGTAGTAGTAGCAGTAGCAGTAGCAGTAGTAGTAGTAGTAGTAGTAGTAGTAGTAGTAGTAGTAGTAGTAGCAGTAGTAGTAGTAGTTGCAGTAGTAGTAGTAGTAGCAGTAGTAGTAGCAGTAGTAGTAGTAGTAGTAGTAGTAGTAGTAGTAGTAGTAGCAGTAGTAGTAGTAGTAGCAGTAGTAGTAGTAGTAGTAGTTACCACAACAAGGCAACAGTAATACCATTAAAAGAATAGATAGACCATAAAATGGAGAAATGAACGAAAAGAACATTGTTATATCATTTGCGTAATCTTTAATGTAAACGATTCAGAAGTAGATATCGCGAAAGCTACTATTCTCTCTCTGCAGTGTAAACTAGTCTATGGAGAAGCGAGCCAGGCACGCGTATGCAGGAGCACTCGTTGAGATTAGTCGCCTTCTTCAGACATCATTACAAAGGAAAGATACATTATTCATTTATTTATTTTCTACACATGGGCTGGATCACCCTCCTCAACCGAAGGCTGTTCTTGAGGAGTCCAGTGTACATGCACATGTTCTTCGCCGATGGCCCTGTTTTAGAACATTCTCATTTCTGCGGAGTCAAATTTGACTAGGAACGGCGTCAGTCGCCAGAGTCAACTCTATTCCAGGTTAAAGTGACTCAGATTTCCGAATTAATTTGACTAGGAATGGAGTGACGTCAACTGAGAATCGACTAGATTTGAGTCAAAGTAACACCATTCCGAGTCAAATTATTATTTGAAATTCCGGGTCATTTAAACTCGGAATAGAGTTGACTCCCATCTGACTCCTTTCGAGTCAAACTTGACTCCGCAGAAATAAGAATGTATGGATAATAAAATGACGGAATGTGTGTGAGCCCCTAAATAATGTTGCTAATCCGCTTTGCAATGTAGTTGGTATGAACTTTGGCGGGCACCCAGATTATCAACAGACAAAACTGTGGGATACAAGGCATTTTTTTCGATAACAGTAATTGTATAAAATGTTTATCATAGCCCTATCCGATATCAACAAACTATATTTGACAGCTGGGGAGCGTTTCATGAAAGGACTTGTCGGATGTTTTATCCGACAAAGTCTGTTTTATCCAACAGTTGCCATAGTAACGATG
Source organism: Echinometra lucunter (assembly GCA_029962745.1). Lineage (NCBI taxonomy): Eukaryota > Metazoa > Echinodermata > Echinoidea > Camarodonta > Echinometridae > Echinometra > Echinometra lucunter. The sequence goes on along the minus strand of CM057160.1, from coordinate 28,423,024 downwards.
CTTCTCAGTCAATCAAAATCAAGGAAAGATGTCAGATCTGACAACTAGTCAGACAACAAAATAATGTTGATGAAACGCCCCCAGATCATGACAGCAATCTCGGTATCAGAGTACTATAAACTATTTACTCCGTTGGTGCTCAGTTAATGTTATTTTGTCTGTTTTCGAAGGAAAGAGCTATATATAAATTATAAACACCAATTGCACATCTATTTTACTCTGTACGGAAACTACAGCTTTTCAAGCAATTTGCATTTTTGTATATTCCTTTTTCTTTGTCAACATATTTTGTACAATAACTATTTAAATGTATCATATGCAGTTTTTTTATGACATGGAAATAAAGAATTGAATATTGTGACATAGGTTTTGTATTACCTGAAGGAATACAATCATGTAAATGATGGAGTAAACTCTAACACCGTACACGACTTCGTAAAAAAAACCTATACGTCTACTTCTATATACTACTATACTGCTGCAGCTGCTATTACTACTAATATTACTACTACTACTACTACTACTACTACTACTACTACTACTACTACTACTACTACTACTACTACTGCTACTACTACTGCTACTACTACTGCTACTACTACTACTACTATATGTACTACTACTACTGCTGCTGCTACTACTTCTACTACTATTGCTATACTACTACTACTACTACTATTTTCTTCAACTGCTACTGCTGCTACAGCCAGGGGAGGGGAGGGGCAGTCAAATAATATCGATGTACACACGCGCGAAAAACAAACAGACAAACAAACAAAACACGTGAAAAGGGTAGGGTGTTTTAAAGGTTGAGGCAGGTGAAACGTGTGACGTATCTAGGGGTTACAAAGGCATAACATGGCCTAAAACTAAGGAAAATGGGTATTTCTTTCCGTTTGACCATATAAATGATATAGGAGATATATTCATATGTTTAGGGCTTTTTTTCTCTCAATAAAGCACAAAAACACCGAAAAAGGGTGCATGATTGTGAATAGTTGATAATTTTGGTTATGATTATGAGCTAAAACAGTAAAGCTACTGTCTTTAATTCATCCATAAATTGCCAACTCTCAGTAGAAACAATTAATAAGTTTGCAAGCCTAGACTAGTGTATCATTGCGTACACTACAGCGTCAGGCATTAAGACCAATATCGATCGCTTGGGAATTAAAGCAACAGAGGGGAAAAAGAAGTAGAGCTGAGCCGAGCACACACGCTGAGCGGTTGTCGAGTGATGCTTGTAGTAGGGGAAAATATTGAAAGGCTGGAGAAGATAAAGAAAGAAAAGAGAAAAAGGTGGTTCTTTTCTTTTATTCTAGCGGAGGCACACGCCGTCTGTACCCACACAAAGAAAGAGGGGGTGGCTAAGCTTTAGCTGCTGCTCGCTCGAATCACTAGCTCATTCTGCGGTCGACCAAAAGGCTAAGATCAGTGAGCTCGAGCAGCAGACAGCGCATAATTTCCGCTTAGAGAGGGTGATTGTCAGACCAGCGAGCAATCATTCGACAGTCTTGCAGGTTTTTTTTGTGAAGGTATATTTTATAAGTCACAAGCTATTTGCAGGTTGGATGTTCAGAAAGATCTGCATCTAATCATCTGTGGTTTGCACTGGATTACTTTCGAGGCTGAAGTACAGTCTTGCATCAACAAGAAAACATTTTTCTCCAAACATTTTGTTGATTACATTCCATTCTATTCTAGGAAGGAAGGAATATTTGTGGAGTCTTTTAATCCGAAATTCTTGAGATGAAACTTGAAATAACTTTTATCTGATATTTCACACTACTTTTGCCTTTTCTTCCCGAGGATTTTCTCGATTGTTCTTTCTTCGTGTGGATTTTCACTCCATTATCGACTGTACATTGATTACATTATCGCTTGTGGTCTGTAACAAATCTCAGGACTGTCAGATTACCATGGCAACCTATGAAAGACATCTAAGTAGCAGAAGACTCAGGTAAGATGATAAAACTTTCATTCACCACCCGTGGTATAATGGTTTGACGTTAATCATTTTCTCATGTCGTTATAGATCATGATTTATAAAACTATGCAACTTGTCTCATTATTGTGTAGTAAACTTTAATGTTTATGATTAGATGTACAATGTAGTGGTGTGCGGTCTTCATTGTTCATTACAAAGAAGACAAATTATATTTGTAAAAGTTTGCCTATCTGTCTGACTGAATGAATGAATACACGGATGGATGACTGAATGACTGACTGACTGAATGAATGAATGAACGAACGAAGGAATGAACGAATGAATGAATGAATGAATGAATGAACGAACGAGCGAATAAATGAATGAATGAATGAATGAATGAATGAATGAATGAATGAATGAATGAATGAATTAACGAACGAGAGAATGAAGAAAGGAAAGAATGAAAGAATGAATGAAGCTCTATGCAATGTGCAAGTAACAGAGGCTATACACGCTTGAATGATGATGAAATTAGTATTTCAGCAAGAGCTTTGTTGCATGCATTATTGTGTAAGACACTGACAAAGGCTAATAGCAAAATGTGCATTATAGAAACCACCTGCTTGAGTACACGTACGAATAGATTTGATCAGGAAAATCATAGTATGCCTTACATGCATGACGACGAACCTTTCAATCTTTTGTCCTTCAAACCATTTTAGGTTGATTAACTCCCATACTATATATGAATTTTTCTTGTTGCGTTTTTGCCTTTTCTGTTTCTCTTTCCCTGCTACTGTCGGCCTCTCTATACCTTGCCCTTACATTTCTGGAAATCCCATTATAAACATATCAAATGTGTGATTATAGTTATTATAGGTACTTTTTAATTCTAGCTTCAGTTTGAAATGTGAAGAAAACATTCTAAATTTCTAAGACTTGCATCAGGGAGAAATCCTAACTTCGATTAATAATCTTAATCTGATAAGATTTTAGAAATCAACCTAAAATGATTACTATTCATTCATCTAATTTTGGATTTGTCCCTAATCATAATCTCTTTAGATTTTTAATCTAAGAAAGTAAGAGTGAAAGTAGAATTGTACCGGTACTGTGCAACTGGTGTCGATTTAAAGTGTACCCATTATAAAAGAGTCATTTATTATCATTTCAATCATTTAAATTGATTATTATATTTTCCCTCGCTATCTTATGGATCAATTAACATAAAACTAGTTTCAGAGGTGCCTTTTCATACATGCTTCCTGTCATTAATTTTAACCATGTTAACAGTCTCTTTCTATATGTTGCTATTTCAGCATTTCTTTGTGTTAGTCCACATTGATGCTTATCTGGACTCAGACTTACATTGTATCATTTCTTATTTATTTTACCCCCTATTTCCTTTTTTTTTTCTTTTACCATTTATCTCCCCCCCACGCCTCTCTCTCTCTCTCTCTCTCTCTCTCTCTCGTTTGTGTGTGTGTGTGTGTGATATCCAATATACTCGTTATACCCATAATATGTGCAAAAAGACGAAAAGAAGGAGAAAAGGCTGAACAAAAGATTTTTAAAAATGTTTAATGTAGCAAACTTCGGTAACATCCCACCCGCAACTTCCGTTTACTTATGTCCGCTCTTCTTTCTCCAATCTGTAAATCTAAAACAAAGATGGTACACTAACAAAGAGATGATCGATCTCCACGCAATAATTTTGCGATCTTTTGTTAGACACCGTTCTTGTATTGTCCTTTCGTTTTCGATTACAGTACACCATTCAAGTATAGGTTTTATCTACACGTATAGTCATGCAGGTATGATTTTTTTTTAGAGCTTGTGACTCACTTCATATGAAACTATACATGAACTTGTGAAAGATTGCTTGTAGTCCCACGTATTCATGCTGTTTCATTGATCAGTCTCTGCTTTTCCCTTTTTCTAGCAATCGAATTTCGCTTGCAGTTTCAATTACGTAGAGTATTATGTGGAGAGGATTGTGTAAATCTTGATAGTTTGAGAATGCAACCCAGACATCAGTGTGCTTCCAGTGAATGAAGAAAAACAAGAAGAATAAACAGTGAAAGTTTGAGCAAAATCGGACAATCTGTTCAAGAGTTATGAACTTTGAAAGTTTAAGTAAATCCTTATTATGGGGATACTTACATGTAAATTGGCAACTTTGCCAGCATCTGTGATGTCATCGTGGACAACTCTCCATTCATTTTTGTACACAGAATTCAACATTTTCTTTATTTTCAAGAGAAATAAAAATTCTTTTGATATATTGTTTGAGTATAATATGGCTATATCAATTCTGCAAGCATATTGGGAAGAATATGTTGATTATTGATTTGAAATTTCATATAAATCATTTTTTTTTTGGAAAAATTATGTACAGAATGAATCGAGAGTTGTCAACAGTGACATCATAGATGCTGGCAAAGTTGCCAACTCAAGGATCCTCATAACAGGGATTTACTGAAACTTTCAAAATTCATAACTCTTGAACAGATTGTCCGATTTTGCTCAAACTTTCACTGTTTACCCTTCTTGGTCATCTTTATTCACTAAGAGCACACTGATGCCTGAGTTGCATTCTACTTTAACTTACAAATTTAATTTCAGTGTAATGAGAGCAGTACAAGAGTATAGCGTATAAGGGTCGCGGAATAAGGGGACAGCCCAAAATGATATCTGTATCTTGTTGGTATATTATGTACGTAAAAAGAGACATGTGTAGAATATACCTGTTGAAATTTGCTAGCACATTATTTTCACGTATAATTTTTCGATCCAAGTTGAGGGCTGCCCTTAATGATAAAACCCCCAATTTCCACAATGACTAGGCATTTCATCAGTAACAGTCCCATATGACATAAACTCCACAGGTATAGGCCAGGTCCACAGCCATGAAGCATGATCTGTAACCATTCTTGACATAACAAGTTGTCAACAGCGAGTTATTTTAATCAACTAAATTTTGACAAATGGGAGGATGAAAGATAATTCTTTTGAATCTTTTCTAATCCTGGTACCTTGCATTACTCTGGGTGTCCTGCTTGCACCCCCCCCCCCTCCTAAAGTGAATCTCTTAAAAATATAACCAACATACATCACAGCGCGCGGAAAATTTAACATCGTTTATCAAGTGCATCCTTGTTTCATTTCATGTTATCATGTGATTGAGATGGAAATGTCCTTCAATCTTGCAAGATGAAACTGTATGCGTCCCTGAACTCTATTTCTATTAGAATACACAATCACACCTTTACCCAAGTTGGTGAAGATCTTATGTGGCAAGCTTTTGGCCTCGTGTGAAAAAAGCCGTCTCATTCAAGTGTAGTCACCATGTACTGAGGCTTACCGCATTACAAGCTACAATGGAGATTAGAATATTGAGGGTGTAGAGGCGAAAATACGAGAAGGGGGCAACAAGTTTAGTATGGGGGGGGGGGGGGTAGCGTTCAATGCAATTAAATTCATAACCCTTATAGACCTGTCATCATCACTCATGAGTACAATTTTGCAAGTGCATGTACCAGTTTATTTGAATTTTATCAGGTTTTGAAGGCACTATATACCCTCTCTCCTGCGTGGAGATAAAGATAAGCTGCATTGTAGTATTTATGGTATGCAGGAAGGTAAAATAAGAAATGTAAATATTCTGTAAGACGTCAATACTATACCCCCAAGTTCCGCCCACGTACTAACTAACCACTGTATGAGATGAGATCTTAATTCCTTACTCCTACCATAGGATTAGGAAGGTGCTAGTGTATTCAGACATCCAGTACAAGTGACAAAAACGTCACTAAATAAATAAAGATGCTTAAAGTGTTGACATGATAAGATTACTGGTAGGCAGTGGTATGAGTATTTTCACTCGTAGTTTTGGAAGGATTTACATGTTAGGTACTTATTACATTGGTTTCCATGACAACATTGAACGTCAAGGGTACATATATGTACCAGTATATAGCAGAAGACTTTGGCGAAAATCTTGATCTTAGATACTTGTCTCATGCATGTGAAAGATAAATCTTGATCTTTGATACTTGTCTCATGCATGTGAAAGTTAAATCTTGATCTTGGATACTTGTCTCATGCATGTGAAAGACAAATACTTGATGTTTAATTTAATGAATGAAGCATATAAATATTTTCGAAAAGTATCCCTACGACTAGATTCTTCTTCATATTGTTTCTTACATTATTATTGATATGCAAATTAGCCTTGAATGTCGGAAAGGGATTTAAAATTGTGTCTGACATTACCTGTCCAAAACCTTTCAGAAAGAAAAATCAGTTGATATGATATCATGCTTGTTAAAATGTTCATATTAATGTATAGATACAGTTGTACGCTACGAAATGAATTGTGTAAAAATCCAGTTTCAGTTTATTTACTTAAAAACGGTAAAAAATAAAAACATGCTATCAGCTTAGAGCAGCTGTTTTTCAGCATGTCCCTACAAGAAACAATTAAACAAACAGATAAATAAACAAATATAACATAATTCAAAACATAATACAATTTACAATTAAGATAAATAAAAAGAAAATAATAAAGAACACAACAAGGAAGGAAGGAAGGGAAAATGGAGGGATATCATAAAGAATCGAAAACCTGATATCAAAGTGGGGAATCGGGTTTGCTAGGACAGGGAGGGGGTATTCTATAGGCAGAAAAAAAAAGACAGAACTGTAGAAGCGAAATGACAAGAGAAGAAGAGTTACAGGAAGCTGTGTAAGTTATCTTATTAACCTGTTGTTGGTCGTGTTGATCGTATGGTAGCATTATTCATAGTACAACGTCCGGTTATTTCAGCAGATTAATTAGGTTCTTCCACTTGTAATACACTGCATGCCTGTAGTGTTATAATCAAATTCCATACACGGCTTTACGATCAGCATTAAGATTGCAGCACGCAGGAGGTACTTTTGTCTTAAAGACAATATTTCGTTATAGTAAGATGTTGAACAGGAATGTTATTAACATTTTTCAAAAAATGATTTTGGGTTTGGAGACCGTATAGAGGGACAAGGGTAGCTTGGACCCCGTACCATGACCCGTTATGGTGATCGTGCCTTTTCCTCCCTTGCCCCAAAACTCTGGAACAATCTTCCCATCTACATTCGTGAGGCCTCCACTATAGACTCATTCAAAACACTTCTTAAGACTCATCTTGTTAGGCAATCGTCTTCTTAGTTAATGTATTTTATATGTGTTCTTCCACTTTTTTCTCTTTTGCTCTCTTTTTCTCATGCGCTTAGAAACATTGTATTAAGCGCAATATAAATGTTACATATTATTATTATTAACTTGCATCTCTCTTTTCTCTGTCCAGTCCGTTCAGTAATTAATCTTCACTGCATGAAAATTCAAATTTGATGTACTGATAGCACGGTGCTAACAAGAAGCACATCCTATGGCTGGACAGAAATTAATTTAGCGGATCGGGTGGTAATCATTACAGTTCAATCAACTTTCCATGTAGGCAAAAGCTAATCAGACCCCAGCTTTTCAGTGACGTGTGTCTCACTTTTCTGTTATGTTCTTTGAAAATATTGCGAAGATTCATCTTTGGTCATTAAGGAGAATAATGGGGGGGGGGGGGATAACGAAAGAGGCATGGGAAGAAGCAAAGGGCAAATTTGGACTCATTTATTAATCAGAAAGCATGGCAAATATACCTTGATCATTGGGGGGGGGGGGGTTCTAATTTCCAAAAATTACCTTTGAAAAACTAAATTCAAATCTTCTGTGTATCTTTCGTGATATATATGTTTGGTAAAATATTCCACATCAATTAATGCTATTGTTATTACAATTGTCATCCTTTACAGAAATCCCTTTAGTACCAGTATCCATGGTAACGTGATCAAAGATATAGGGAGCAAGCCTGAATCAAGACGAACATCAGGACGAAGTGGTAGGAAAGTCAAGGTAAGGCAATCATTTACAGTCGTGTGGGAGGGATGCTTTCTGTTATATCCCCTTTCATCTACATGTACATGTATGTTTTAGATTCCCAGAGAAGTCGATTTGCAAGTCCACAACCAATTATTTTTTGTTCTCGCCATAATGATGTTGTATTATTTAAAGAGAAACCTGCCGGATCAGGTTATATTTTATGAGGTAGCATTTGACTATTGAGATTATTCGTAGCAATAAACCGTTTTTGTTTTAGTATTATGCTTCATTAAGTCATTTCCTAATTCATTCAGAAACCTTAGTTAAAATTCTCAATTCAATAAATGTTTTCTAGGCAGCGCTTTAAACTGTTACAATATTCATGCATTTTACTAAACCATTCACAATTCAATAAATGTTTTCTAGGCAAAGATTTAAACTGTTACAATATTCATGCATTTTACTAAACTATTCACAAGGTGCAGAAATTTACATTGTGATTATTTACTTCAGATTGCAATAATTTATTAATGAATAATCGATTCCATATTTGTGTATTACTTGCATACAAAATATAGACAAAATAAAGTTGTTAGTCCCTTATTATTTTATCTTGTATTTATGCAGGGAATGCAAATCCATCCCGAGGGGTAGGAGTTTTTACTCTTGAGGTCCTGAGAAAATTATATGCCTTGAATTGGTATTTTATATCTACAGCTGAGTAATGCATGGTGGTGGTTATTAGTGAAAACTAGAGCTTTTATTCCAATAGTAACCTGAGCGTGCCTGTGATACTATGCAAATTATTACAGGTGCTTGTAGTTCAACAGGTAGCTCCGTCCGCACTGTCCTTCATTTGATCAGGGTTGCTATTATAGAACCTTTACACGTAATACAGACGTCATCGTTTTAATAATTACTTATAACATGACCCTCATCACTTAGCTAGGTTTTGAATACATGCTGCAGTGATGTGATTAAAAGTGGCTTCAGTGTTAGAATAAAACACGTTCGATTTGCAGAGCAACTGGCGCTTGTATAATTCATTAATTTCATTGAGGATGATGCTATGAAAATGTCAATACTATTCAATTCAATAAATGCATTTTCATCATAAAACAAAATGTGTTTACACACTCTTTGTGATATGATCTTGTATAATGGAAAGTTTTGTTTAAACTTTTGCAACGATTTTTTTTAACCATTTCTTTTTTGCTGCTATGAATTGCATAAATTTACATTTGGCTTTATCATGTTTATTATAAGAATTCATGAATGCTTATGCAAAAGTTCGTCACTTCATTCTCTAGCACATGCTTATTGAACCATGCCAGAACTGACAACTCCTCCGTTGTAAAATTGGGCATGAAGTCCAAGGTATTTGGTAATATTCTTTGTCCCGGTTATTGATCATCATGAGATATTAATTTTTTGTGTCATGGAAAGCCTGAATATCAAAATTTAAGAATGAAAACAAGTTTGATGAAGTGAAGCTGGCAAGGTTTCGGAGATAAAGAAATGGGGGGAAGGATCAGATGACATGGCCGAAAACAAATAAGAAAGAACGGAAATTCTAGAGGAAATTATGAAGATGATATAGATTATGAGAAAGATGATGCTGCTGATACGGAGAAAGTCATATTTTCTTGGAAGTTACACCTAAAGACACATACTGCAGGACTATTGAGAGATTTTGTGGGAGGATGAGTGGTTTGATGCTTCCTGTAGTCCCACAGATGGATTTTGGGTTTGTTAAAATGATGCAAGTTCGAGGAAGCGTGGATTTAAGAATTCAGTTTAGGGTGAAAATGAGGACTAAGCAGAAATGGTTGTGAGTATCGTAAAGAAGAAAATGAGGTTGGTGGTTAGAAAGCCTAAATGTTCTCCAGGAATACAGGAGGATGGGCGGGAGGAGCTTAGCGAAATGAGGTTTTTACTTGGCATGGATAATAATACGGGTTCATGGGGGTCTCACGGGAGTATACAAGGGTCTCTTTCACTTAACAGGTGTGAAGTTCATTACATAGTAAATACATGGAAAGTTTGAGATACGTTAACATATGCTGATCTTTTTCCAATAAAGCAGCCATTCCAACACTGCAAGCAGGGCTGCAAGGAACTGGGCACGTGCAAAGTCTTTGAATAGTTTTACAGAATGAAAAGAGCGTTCACAAATGAATTGTCGGTCCGTATTTGAGGGGAACATTCTGTATAGTGAGAAGAAATCGTTAGCGAGGGTCGCGCAAGGGTCATGAGCAAAAAAAGGGGGACAAGTAGTTTGGGAGGGGTGGTGGCATCGGTGGACAAGTTCTAACAAGTTTGGAAATGGATTATTATTATTTTTCGTTGATGTTAATTCAACGTCCAACAACACGTGGTGGTTTGTTACTAGACATATGCATTTGAGATTGAGAACCATTTTCAGTATTGAGTAAGAACTGTACACAAGAAGGATGTCTGTTGGTTTGGATGGAGTTTGAGATCCTTGTTGAAGATACTTTGTGGGTGGCTTCATTTTGTCGATATCATAGTATATATCCGTTCAAGGTAGGCCTTATTCCGCTTTTTTCTGTCTATATGAAAATACTCCTTTCGTATAAAGTATTTGCAGCTTCTTAGCTTGTATGATCATGGGCATGATGAAATATCATGAACCTTATTGATTATCAGGTTCCATCGCATACTCACGGATTCTTTTTAATGCCATTCTAGGATCCTACTAGGATCCATGATGCCATCTAGCATTTCTAGTAAAATCACATAAGTTCATTCATGGATCCTACTAGACCGAAGCTAATGACGAAATTTTGAGACAGAATCTTCGGTCTAGGATCCTACTATCCATGGTTCATTCAATGAAAATGTTTTTGAAAGTCACCCGCAATATCTATCATTGCTATGTGTAGAATTACGCGTGGTACCGCACGCACCCGGAAAAGTCGATACCAAGAGAAAAAAAAAAGGAAAAAAAAAAGTCTTCGGCTCTTTTAGGTGTCTGTTTTAACTGAAAAATTGGTAAGAAAACAAAAACAAAACAAAAAATTCGGAAGGGGGCGAGTCGCCCCCTACTGTATTCGCCTCTGAAACATGCGTTGTTTTCTGCTATCGAGGTGATCGTATGGTCATTTCATGCAGGTCACTTGACAATGACCTTTTGACCTAATGGTCATCAAGGTCATAAATCTTTAGTGGCCTGTAGTCTTGGCAGAGAACCTGCCGGAGGAGTATTTTTTATAAAGTTTCCTTGGACTTGAGTTACAGATAAACCCTAGGAGCTCTAAAAGAAGCGCTTTTAAAAATGCTAGTATGGACATAGCATGCTGTGCTTTCATTTTAGTGCATGGTCGTGTTAAACTCGGATATGAGAGGGGGAGTCTTTTACAGAGTGCATAATGTATTTAGGTTCAGAAATGCAGGTTTACGACCTACTACGAAGTAGAAGAATGAAACCATGGGGGAAAAATAAATTTTAATAAAAATAGAGGACAGTGAAAAGCAGTTTTTAGAGGTTCCATCAAAAATGGTTACGAAATGAGAAAGTCTGAAAAGTGTCAATTTACTTTCTATGAGCATCTTCAAATCGGCAATGTTGCTTCAAAATAGCAGGTTTAGAAGGACAACTCTCAATATGTTTTGCACACAAAATTTGATATATTCTCCATTATCTCTGATGTTGCTTGTCTCTTTGTGAACTCAATGTTGTGTTTCAATACATTTTCCATGATTTATCTTGAGCTATGGAGAACAAGCTGCACCTCCAGAGACAATGGAGAAATATGAAATTTTGTGTACAAAACATAATGAGAGTTGTCCTAAACCTGCCCTTTTGAAGCAACATTGCCAATATAAGGATCGCCATAGAAAGTAAACTGAGACTTCAAACTACCATAACTTTCTCATTTCGTAACCGTTTTTGATGGAACCTTTTTAAAATTGAGGCTCTCTGTCTTCTCGTTTTCATTAAAACTGATTTTTCCCCAGGGTTTCATTCTCCTTTAACGAAAAAATCCTTGAGCATTATTATCAATGTTAATTGCTATTAGTAGGATGAAAATGCACATGAATACCGTATTATAAACCTTAGGATGTAGATAGGACTGAATGGGGAAGCACGCAGCAGATTGCTACTACCAAGCGGCTTTAATTGATTGAAGGTATTATTTAATGCTTATTAATTACTTTTTATTATCGTGGTCTTTATCAAAATTTACAACATGAATCACCGGTAGAGTGCACGAAAACCGCAAGCGCGTGTCTGGTTGTGAAGTGCAAACCAGTCGTACCAAAAACTGAGAGTGATGTGTAGTACTGAAGGCAAGAAAGAAACTATTATCTTTAAACCACACATTTGCTTCATACCAGGCTGTACTTCTGAACCAAATCACGAGCTACTTCAGCCTCGAACAAATTTAGTCTTAATATCAAGTCGTTATCAGTTTAATGCAGAGTTACTTGATTTCTAAACTTTGGTCTGGAAGGAAAAAAAAAATTAGTGATATCGTTTGTTCATCATTTATTACATTACAGCTCTGGCCAATGAAAGCCCATGGGCCTATCTGTGATATAATATATACCTTGCCAGTGATATCTGTAGAATGAAAAACGATATAACTATGTCATCAAAACCATGCACTAAGCCACATCAATTTAGTCGATACCAGCCATCGTTCACACTAATGTACATCCAAATCAGCACCAATTGATTTAAAAAAAAAAGAAGTTCCTGCCTAACATTTCATTGGACAAGATTCTCGTCGGAAACGCATCATAAATGGAGCTGCTATACCACCAGTCAGAAGTCACCTTTCATTGATGATTCCTGTATACAACGCACATCTATCTCTTTGTACAGACTGAGAGCGTATCACAACCTTGTAGCTACACCAACTTTATTGTCATCAGACCAATGATATTCCTTTCATTTTTGCAGACTCTGAGAACGCATCACCACAAACCCACCCCACCCATTGGAACTGATACTAGTCAAGCAAGTAAGATGGAACGAATAGACAGGAGTCTTAAAGAATTAGCTCAACTTCTTGGATTACAGGTAAGATTTCATTTATGTTTTATAAAAGGGATCATTATTTGAATGTTCCACAATAATATTATATTGAGTTTTCTATCTAATGTTATGAGGTGCATCATAAAAGATGTGCTGAAGGCTACAAAATTATGACACTTGTGAATGTGATGAACTATAGATTTGAACGAGTTAATTTCATTAATGTGTTAAGTGTATCATTAAACATAATTGCTTCAGAGGTCATTATTTCAAATAATTCAGTGATTGGTTGATGTTAACATCCTTCAGTGATAATGATTTTGACAAATTTCTGTCTCGGCTCTCAGCAATTGTTATCTCTGAATCTGAGATGTCATGATTCAGCAGAGTTATTTGTTATTCGCTGGATCTTATGCGCATTTCAGTCTTGTTTGCAATTCAATCTTTGAACAAAATCTTGCGGCGAGGGGACAAGTTATGCCTTATGGCATACAAATTCAAGTCATTTTCACGATGCTCTGCGAATTCATAATGGCACCGAGTTTTGGCACGAACCAGGGGCAACTCTATGACCATATAAGGAGCGCAACCTGTTAAAAGCGCGCGTTGGGCTCGTGAGTTCCCCTCCTTCATATCCCATACGGGTAAAGCGTGGTAAAGTGCGGGTCAGATTTATGGTGTTTTTCATACCCGTAAAATGTATGATATCTGCGAGTGATCGGTGGAGATAAGGAGGAAAGGATTTTGAGAAAAGAATAATTGATCTGAGCTGAGATGAAATCTGGCATGCAATCCAAGCAAGTCGTGCTCCATGGTTGCTGTGCTAGCTACCCTTGTCCGCCGAGGGTTCCATGGATTGAGTAATGTGGACATTATAATTAGATTCTTTCGTTTCTCGTCACCATGTCGTATGGGGGGGGGGGGGTACAAAATCACGTGAACGTCCAAGATAATCGATTTCATATTAGTGTGATTAATGTCTTTCTGTTAAAAACTGGTACGTTCACGAATTTAAAGACCGCTTCAGGCACCAAGTCATCAGACTCCGAATCCCCATTGACGGTTGACCCGAATACCAATAGCTTATACATGTAGATACTAATGACCAGATTATGTAGAAATAGTAATATTTATATTTCTAATATGTGAAGACAGACTCAGTGTTTGAGGGTGAACGCTGGAGATTAACAGTGACAGTAATTGAAATGATTTGAAGAAGGATTTATAAGAGTTTTATGAACGTGACAAAGTATGACTAAAACTATCAGTAACCCAACTGAAGTCAGACGAATTGGTAAACAGCAAGGTTGGCGATTTTTTTTTTTTTTAATTAAAAAAGAAATATAAAAAAAATCGGATAAGTTTTTATTTCAATCACATTTCTTTTATTTAAATCGGATTTTAAAACAAAATTTTTTGATTTTTTTAAAAGTTCATTTGAAAAAAAAGTGTAATTACCAAAAAACCTTACCCTTACAATGACATCAATTTTAATTTTATGATACATTTCACTCATGATATTGTTCTTAACCATATATTTTGTAATTAAATCCAGTCAAAATGGGCAAATAAAAATCAATTGGAGGAATCATGTATTTGAACTTAATTCTATCATACATATACATGTAGGACTACAAAGGAAACTTCCATAGGGAATTCCCAGTGTGTAGAGAAAAAAATCCCCTCTGTGAATTTCCACTCAATATTTAAAAAATCCCAGAGGAATATCCCCAGGCATTCCTCAGAGAAAACTACTAAATGTGCACTCAACAGCTTTGTGACAGTTTTACAAATTGGTATTAAAACTCTTCCATTGCTACAGATAGAGATGCAAAACTGTCAGTGTTAGGGAGCAATATAAGGGACAGCTTAGTCAAAGGGTGACTACACTACATTATGTTACTGTGATTTTTACATTAAGCTACCATTTTTATTCACATGTTCTCTAAAAATCTGTTTGATACACGAAGTAGGGGAAAAAAAAACATGCCGAGCCTTTTGACCATATACAACTGTACTTTGACTTAAAGGATAAAAACTGCAAAACTGTTTATATTACAACATATATGTATGTATTACAAAAAGAAGTGTTTTATTTTAAATCAGACACAGCTTACAACTGTCACTGATTTTAACTTAAGTACCTACACCTTAACATTTAAATGTAGTTTTATAAGTTTATTTTGAGTTTTGCAAGTTGTTGTTATGGAGCTCTTTCCATTGCCACATGTAGATTAAAATTTCCGTTATTATTTGTAGCACTGAACATAAAATGAGCTGACAGTGACTTAAAAGATTTATAAGAGAAAGCTTTTTTTTCAACAGTCAAATTGTGACTGTACTACATAATGTTAATGTGATTTTTACATGTACTTTAAAACATCAACAGTTAATGTATGATAAATGTAACAAGAAGAAATAAGAAGCATGTTAAATCTGTTGATTACATGATTATTTTTAATTTTACATGACAGAAGTAGTTTATGTGAATGAAGGATCGAAACTGGAAAACTGCCAACAAACCTTTTCTCATTGACTTTTATATATTTCATAAACTGCTCTCTGAAAAGTCTTGGATTGTGTGATAAATGTTAAGAAAGAAATAAGAAACTTGTTTCACTATTAATAGCTGACAAAGAATGTAAAATTTCAGAAGAAAAACTTGACATTTACAAAAAAATGGAGTAACTGTTGACGGCATACATCTTTCGTTTTTATGGAATTAGCTGATTTTACTGACTTGATTTTAATTTGTTTTAAGTATATATGAAGTTGATATAAAGTTATTTCAAAGTTTTTCAGTTGATTTGAAGAATGAAAACTGCCTTCAACAAACAATTTGTCAGTGATTTGTACATGTTTCAATGGAAGTGATTTAAATCAATGATTTAAAAAAAATCACGGTGATTTAAATCGCGATTCAAATCACGATTTAAATCAACGTGATTTAAATTCGCCAACCCTGGTAAACAGAGTTGATGAATAAAAGGTGATGATAGATTCTGTGGCTCTGGTGGAAAAGCAAGTAAAATGAAAAGGGATCCTCTGAAAAAGCTGGAGAACAGTCAAAGAAGTGAAGAAAGTCCAATCTACTGTTGTATTAAAGCTCAAATCTATGCTATTTTTTCAAATCTTTTGAGACTTTCAAAGAATTAGATATCTATCTTAATGGCTAACTCTCAGCCCCCTACCTCTACCCTGAAATTTATGCTTTGCAAAAATTACCATTCATGAATCGAATGTTCAGTTATTTTTTGGCCCCTTACCCTATCTTCATTCTCCTCTATCCTTACTGCTAGTGATTAATCTGATTAATGTAAAAATGAAACTATAATGAAAACCATTGGTCTCCTCCTGCCACCAGTCTTCCACCTGATACTACGCTACCACGATCAATAACCTACTTCGATATATTCTCGGCTTTTGGACACCAAGCTGATAAAACTCGATAAACCTATCGTAATCACTCCATTGAGCCTTGATCTCTTGCCGTATATAGAGGCATTGATATCATTGTGTCGGATCATCTCAATAATATCAATACTGCGGGCATAGGATGTTTGCCTTCTGATAGAGGAAGAAATAAAGACTAAATACTCAATGACGTCACGTCTTCTTAACCCTTGACCTACCAGATTTATCTTTCCTATGCTGTCTCGTTTTAGTATCAGACAGGTTTTTTTAAAAGTCTAAGCAGTGTCCGTCTATTTGCTTTTATTTGGTACTGTGGTTTATCATCATTTCCCACCTGGAGGGATGCAAGACAATGGACCATGGTTCATTCCTGAATAGTGGCTGAGATAAAATCCAAACACTGTTCTCCGCAACTACTTGTCTCTCAGTCTCTCTCCCTCTCACCCAACTCATACTTTATAAATTACTGGGACATCTATGCCAATCTCCATTAATCACTCATCTGCCTGACTTGTGATCGAACAAACCTTCATCTTGATAACTGATGCTTGTTTTGACGATTGTTTCACCACTACTACCACCACCACCACCACCACCACCACCACCACCACCACCATTGTTTCGTTACCAGCGTAATGGAATTCAGCATTATATTTATTATTATCATCACCATTTTCACCATCATCATCGTCATTATCATCAACGCCATCACTGTCAACACCAATCACCACCACCACCACCATCATCAACACGATCAACACCACTATCACCACCACCACCACCACCATAATCAACTCGATCAACACCACTATCACCACCACCACGAATACCACCACTACCACCATCAACACAACTGTCACCACCAACAACACCACCACCATCATCAACACGATCACCACCATTATCACCACCACCACCACCATCATCATCAAGACGATCAACACCATTATCACCTTCCCCACCAACACCACCACCATCATTAACACGATCAACACCACTATCACCACCACCACCACCACCATTATCATCAACAAGATCACCACTACCACCACCACCACCATCATCATTAACACGATCAATACCACTATCACCACCACCACCACCATCATCTACACGATCACCACCATCACCACTACCACAATCATCATCAACACGATCAATACCACTATCACCACCACTACCACCAGCCACCATCATCGTTATCAGTGTCATGGAATTCAGCGTTTATCATTAGCATCATAATCATCACCCTTTACATCGTCATCATCATCATCATCATCATCATTACTGACATTATCAACACCACCATCAACACCACTACCTCCATCACCATTTCCCTTCACTATCACCATCATCAAGAATCACATGATGGAATCATGCCGGTCGTCATCATGTGAACATCAACCCTCGCTTCCGCACGACAGATGAACCTAAATTAATTACCGTTATCATCAGATCTCTAAGCACTAATGGATGCATCATTGCTACGAGGTAGGAGGAGAAGACAATGAGAGATAATTCCAGGGACTCCTTTGTGACAAGATACATGATTCCATATCTGAGGGTCCATTGCTAGAGCTCATTGGGGTGCATACTGCTAAGCAGCCCGTCAAGCTAACAGGCTATTGTCGCTTCTCTACATGACACTCTCGTCCATTCATCCCAGAACTCATCCGCTGTACCACCACACACCTGCTCCTTCTCTTCACGCCGAGTGGTCCGCCTAGAGAGCAGACATTCTCTCCATTACCCTACCAAACCATAATCAGGTACTAAGGAGATGCCTTACAATCATTTCGTGGACACGTTGTCGTTTGATCAGGTGACAAGGTGAAGAGAAAGTGAAATCCCTGCATTAGATGTGACAGATCACCCTGCTAATGATGAATTATTTGACAGCAAGCATACTACTTGAGACTCGAGGGCAAACGAAATGAAAACAATAATTTACAATATTGAAATCATTTGGGTGGAGGAATAGTCATTCTTGTCGTTTTGTCACTATCACTCATGAAGTGATTAATGTTTAGAGGTCGTGAACTCTTCCAAAAATTAGCTCTTTGAATATAGCTTGCTCACAAAGAAACACAGTAAAATTCATTTGTTCATTCATATTTCTTTATCAGTGACACGTTCTTTCAAAGTTTAATCCATGATGTAATTGTTAATAAGACTGGTGTAAGGCGAAAGTTGAAACAGAATAATGGCAAAGAAATGTGTATAATGTCAGGGTAAATCCGTGACGGAAAAGGAAGCCTTTATCAGAAATTATCATCATCTTACAAGCAAGTCCTTTACTAGAAGAAAGCAGGAAAGAGATGTCGATCCAAAACCCTCACTTCCAAGGAATATAGTGATATTGCAGAAGATCTCATATTCACTTCACATATTTTTTTCCTGATATGAATATACATTATAGATGAACTTTCTTTGTGCTGAGGATAATATAAAGTCACGAGGAGATAGGAGTGTCGGAAAACGTGTAAAAGAAGACGAAGTAGAGATTGATATCAGCGGCGTAAATCCGTTTCGAGGAGTGGGGGGGGGGGGTGATCGAAATCTTTTGCCCAAGTTTCTAGCGTGAACTCACTTTTTTGTATTTTTGTGTGTACTCACACGAGTACACACCCTCGCACCACACCACATACATACATGGTCTTTAATAGCATTTCAAAATAGAAATTTTATTACTATAACTGAGATAGATGTATTAGCTAATTATAGATTCATTTAATTTTCAACAACTGGCTAATTAAAATATTGTTTCTTCTTTCAAAAGTGTATGTGTGTGTGCGTGTGCATGTGTGTGGGGGGTATATATACTTCCATCCCCCAGGATTTACGCTAATGACTGAAAGGATAAAAGATAAGCCTTATACTATGCTATGACGATTAATATTAAGGGAAGAGAGGGAGGGGGCTCGGACAGAGATGGAATTGGGAGTAGAGGGAGAGCCTGGCCGATTGAAGGGAAAGAGAGAGAGAGAGAGAGAGAGAGAGAGAGAGAGAGAGATAGATACGAGAGTGGAAGGGGAAAAGGAAGACTGCCATATAAATTATGAGGACTGAAATTGGGAGGAGAGACAGGATGAGAAGGGAGATAAAGAGAGAGAGAGGGAGAGAGAGAGAGAGAGGGGGGGGGGGGGGGGTAGAATAGAATGATTGTGGATAATATCTGCCGTATGATGGAATGCTATCTGATTGTATTGAAGGGTGGCGTGTGTATGGGTCGCGGGCCAGACACGTGTGACCCGCGCCCCTGTAAGAACACCTCTTCTGTCTAGCTGCCAGCAAACCTAGCTATAACGCTTTATCCATTTCTCTGAATTTTTTAGAATAAAACACACACTTCGCATAGCAATGCAAGTTTGCACATAGTCTGTCCCCAGTTATTTTATGTGTCAGCTTTATAATCATAGTGATAGTGAGAGAAAAAACTCTATATGTAGAATTCCATTGTTTTGGATGTGGTATCAGCATCTATGGTACCAGTGCTGAGCTGGTAGTAGTAGTAGTGGTGGTGGTGGTGGTGGTGGTCGAGAGGGGGAAAGAATTGGGAGGTGAGAGAGACAGAAAGAAAGAGAGAATACAGGCAACATTACTGCTAATTTCTGCTTGAGGTTGTAAATGTGGAGCGTTGACAATGACAAGAAACCAATAAAAGACAAAGGCGATGAGAAGTGGAATGAAGAAGAGGACAAGATTACTGACAAAAGGGGCAGTACCGGGAGTGAGGCTAGGGTTTATTTTTGCACACGCATGTTATGGTATATAAGTGGATTTATTGTATGACATTGATTTGGTGTATAATCCTTTTCCTATACATGTATTAATAGAGTGATATCAAAATTAAAACCGACCAGGCAAAGATAGTGTGGTTTATTGATTCGAGCTCTCAAGACCCGTGCAGTGCATTATTACTGTGTATGTTCATCACTGCTGTACCATCCCACGCGAGTATTGATCTTAAATGATGGTATAGATCCTAAAGTCCAATTCTAACTTGTTGACCAATGTACTCTAGATTCGCTTACCCAACCCACGCATATCCGTCTGCTGTTATAAGGGTTTCAGTTACATTATTGCTGGATCATGGAAAATCCCTGGCTGGATCATGAAATTTAACAACTGAATGATGCTGATTTAGCACGTACCGACTTAAAATGCTAAATAAAACATGCTTATTTTACACACAGCCGTACATTTTCAAGCATCTGCTTTGTAGAATAGAAAATCCTGTTTGAAAGTTTATTTCATAACACTATAGAGCATCTACATACATATCACTGCAATTGTTCGTTCAATTTATTTCCATGTATTGCAGCATGTAAGAAATGCTTATAAACTGCCCTCAAACTGAGCAAATATTTAACATGACCACAGTGTTGACATTGCAAGAAAAACGAGGAAGGAAAGATGGTTTAGAACGTCCATTGAAGCACTTCCGTAATGTTTACTTTGAACTGACGTAAAGTTATGAGGTAGAGAATACGCAAGACAGGAAAGAATGATGCATTTAATGATATTAAAGGCATTGGCTAACTTTGTGAGTAGCTGATTTAAAAAATTCTCAAACTAAGATGAAACATGTCTATGAGTACTTGTATTTGTACTCAAAAACTCTGAAACCAACCATAATTTGGAATGAAAAAGTGTAAGTTAGACGCAAACGGCGATTTTATTATCCTTCGTCTCACGAGACAATCCCTGAGAGGACCACTTTGCTTGAATTTGAAAATGCCGTTATGTGCCTCCCGCCGCGTGATTCGCCAATACACACAGTACTGTAAGGTGAGTCATACGCGCATGCGCACTCCTTATGTCTATTCTGTGCAACCGAGCCTCGTATAGTTTTCAAACATTGGTTCACATTTTTGATATTTAAAAATACTTCCTGTGCATATTATACTTTGAAACTTTCAGACTGGTATTTTTACACTATAACCCTCATGTTTATCCCATTTTCAAGTAAAAAAACAATATTTTTTTAAAATCATAACAATGTTAGCCAATGCCTTTAACCGAGAGGGATAAAAGGGGGAAGGAGCAGGATAATGGGATGGGGTTTAGGAGAAACATTTTTTTTAAACGAATAAATAAGCATGTGCGATAATTATGATCATATAGTGGTATTGTGCTGTGATGACAGTAACATGATATTTATCATTTCAATCCCCTTCTAACATGTCTGAACCTTGCATTAGAGTCGTTACATCGAATAAAAACACGTCCTTGAAACTTTGTTGTCAAATTGAAAGTATTAAGCTGAAAAATGAAAGCAACTTGTTTCCAAACTCGACACCAATAATCATTACCTCTGGCTTTTCAAATGATCTTGCCAAATCGATGTCCTTCGTTGTTTGTGAGAGTTACTTACATGTCTTGCCTAACACAACTACACGGTATATATTGATTTCATTCTGTTCGCTTTCAACATACTTAAGAACGATTCCCTTATCGATTTGGTTTAAGTATTTTTGAGCTTTTCATCATCTCTACCCGCACGCTCTCCCGGAACCGATCAACCACATCTTTTTATTATAGGTATAGCTATTCATAGGCGTAGCGAAGCAGAGGGGGGGGGGGGGGCACGTGGGGCACATGAACGCCTCTCTTTACAACCCCGTCCCCTACCGCTACTACAGTTATTCGCGGGTGTGTGTAATATTTTTGTGGGTGAGTGTGTCACCCCATCTGTATCCCCCACCCTCAAGTCTGCCTGTACGCCTGTGCTTCGATTCCTTATTTTTCTCATTCAGTCTCACCATTTTTTACTTTAATTTTGACCCAAGAATGTGGAATTTTTAATCCTATTCCAACTGGGGGGGGGGGGGGGATTGGTTCATGTACAAACAAAATAAATGGAAAATACTAAATTTCATAAATTGCTATACCACACTGCTAATTTCGTCTCCTAAGCGAATGGAATCATATTTTCTCTCTTGAATTTAAAATTGAATGAAAATTGATTCTGCAACACAAGAAATCATTAAAAAAACAGAAAAGAATGAATTCGAGCTCGACAATTTTTTTTTTTTTTTTTACATATGATGTTTTGAATGCTTTCCACAAAATTTCTGCAAAAAATTGGCCTCCATGCAACTTATTTGAGGGAAATGATAATGAAAACAGAAAAAAAATACGTTCAGATTTGCACAAATTATGAAAATGAATTACAAAGAGTTTTTTTTTTCGAAAGAAAAATTGCGTAACGGCACTCTTTACCCCTATTCTGTGTGACATTTTTATTTCTAGGACCGAGATCTGAAAGAGGGTCAAGTTGACCCCTCCTCTATTAAAACTTGCGCATATAAGCCCAGATGAAATAAGGTTAAAGTGGGTTTAGACAGTTGTCATAGCTAGTGCTAGGTTTGACTGACCTAGCAATATAGCAACATCAGCATTATGTCGTAGTTTGATTTCATTTCCAATATTCTACGAATTTAGTCCAACTTCAATTGAACAAAACGGTAATGTTAGATGGAGGGGATACTGTAGACCTCGCGCTCTAATGCTCTTAATCCTTATAAACTTTCAAGCCGAACCTTAGAGAAGGACATTCTAACATCATTTTTCTCCTCACTGTCATTAAAAAGTGGGGCTCTTTGAATTTGATTTGAAGTGTAGAGAGATGGTATAATTGGAAATGGTGGTATTGTTAATTAAGACAGTGCCAAATATGGTTCCTCGTGGACTTGAAGAATAAACAATAGTTACCTTACCACATGGTAAATTTGCGATTGTCCTTAGATAAGTTAGATTCTCTCTTGAAAGTGGCCTCTCAAGTTTATTTTGTCACGCTCTTCAACTGTTCAATCTCCAGCATACGTGATCATAATGGTGTGGTTTCTACACCATTCTAGTTCATCTGCTCGATTCGTGACTACTAAGCTTGCTTTATTTGCTCTTCTTTGAAAGGCCTTTTAAACAAAGTACCACGGTGAATTATCATCCATTATGAATTAATGAAAATGAGAGAAAGAAATTCCAGCTTGAATAGACGTAAAGAATATGGGGACAAAATAATGATAAAGGAGGTCATTCTTTATTAGACAGGCAGACATCCAATGAGACGATATGTTTCTCTCTTCCCTTCGTATTTGTATTTTAATGTTTATTTGCTTCTGATTTTTGTTTTGTTTTGTTTTGTTCTGTGGTATGTTGGTTTCACGTGCTGTAGATCCAGTAAAACATCTAACAAGTGGGGAAAAGGTCCACTAGACCAACAACAATACAAACCTCTGAAAAGTGGCTATAGGCCCGCGAGACCGACATAGTTCGGCCCAGTGGGTGTCGGCCTCACTGGCTGCACGGGTAAATGAATTTTTGTCTTTTCCTGAGATATAATTATGGAAATATCAAACTCTCTGAAGTTTATTGATTTGACCTGTGCTGCAGCGGACTAGACAATGCATCGGGTTTCACGCTGTATAGACCAATTTCACAACGCAAGAGGGCAGCAGACTGTTCGACACAGTTCGACATACTGCGGTGGGCGCTCCAACTTTTATAGTACACAAGTCAATGGCGCGTTATGTACATTCGTTCGATTTTTTGTCTATTTTGACCAGTATATGCAGATTTATTTTGATATTTGCAATGAGGAATTATCAGGGAAGTTCAGGTGGCAGCTGTGCGGTGCTCAAATGCCACAAGGATTAGAGAAAGCTTAAAAATTGGAAGCTAACTGAGTGCGAAATTCACTCGCTTTTGACTCATGAAGCCTGTTTGTGTGAGAAGCCGTACTCCCTACACAGGTTTCCGTAAGCAATGTGAAGGAATTCGTCGCCAGTGGGTAAAAACATCAACATGCAGAAAGGACTTTGAAGTCAAGAAACATTATCATTATTACTTTGGCGTAAAATTTAATGAGTGAAAACATGACTTTGTAAACAGGGTAAGATTTAGGGCTCCCGTTTACTACGGCTTCCATGCTGCAATCGAACTTTTACTGACAAAACTAAGTTGAAAAACCATCGAAAGTACAAAAATACATTATACCTTCATTCGTCAGATATGACCATTGTCTTACCTCATCTACCCATGTATCCATGCTTTATTTTATTGATCTAGAATAAAGTAAATGGAACAATATCGGGGCATATCTCATATCTTAAATTCATTTTGTACACAGAGCCAATCGCGGTCAGCGCGCTTGCCCACCGCAGCAATGGCGTCGCCGATAGAGGGCCAAATACATAAACCGGCCGTGAAATTGGTCTATACCTTTGGGCGCAGAGGGGTCGTTGCCATGGAAATTTAATGCATCAGAGAAGTAAGGAATTCCAGCCAGATAAATTTATCTTCATATTGCTATAACGAAACAAAGGTTTGCAAAAATCAATTTTTACCTGAATTAATTTATTAGATTACAGTATTGTCAGAAAATTCCAATTATTATGCATTTTCAGTGGAGAAAGAATGACTAAAAAGAAGAGATACATGATGGGCCAATGCGAACAGGCCTGAAGGTTTGGTAAGAGGTTACTTATCATGAACTTGCACATTGCGTATCGAAATGCTCATTAAACCCTGACATTGCTAAGCAAGGTCCATCTATTTTCTCGAGCGGAATAAAACCTATGAGGTTACTTGCGGTCATTACCATTTTAAATCCATTATTATGAGCACATCTCAAAAGAGTCTGTAGCGGGATCTGCATAATATCGAGGTTTTTGGTAGTGAAAGGTAATACCAGAATTATCTGACGGGGGTATATGATCAAATCTAGTAGGCAGACACTGAAAACAGTCTTTATTATTCATGTGAAAAAAAGGAAGGAAATTCAGCGCTCCGTAACCAGGGTAGATTTATGTCACTGATAAACCTTTACTAAAAGGTGAGAATTTTCATTATTCATAATACTCTGTACTTTTCAACATTTATTTATGAGTTCGTACTCCGGGTTAGTCGGAGCTTAGTGTTAAAAAAAATCAATACATTTTGAATAATGGGAGATTGTAGCAGATAAGCACGTCAAGTGATTCAACTCACACGTTTTTCATATTTTTGTTACTTTCCTTACAAAAGATGTATTTCTTGTTTCTTTTGCTTCATCAATCATGCAAGCATTCAGACATTGTGATTTAACTCTGATTTTAGCTGATATGGTAGGCGTATTGATTTTATGGCTGACTTGATTCGACAGATAGAAATTAAAAAAAAAAAATATCGAGCTGAGGCAAGTAACTGGTAATGTTTGAAACCCTACGATACGGTGTGAAATAGAATGAATAATATTGTACGTATTTTATATATCATTTTTCATGCATTTTAACGGCATACAAAATACAAATCATTAACAACTCTTGATTTCATGTGAACTATGCAAACTGTGGATTGATTTAATATCTGTAATAAATGTTGAATTGATATTCAAAGAGTAAAATACTTGAAGCGAAATTCCAACTGGATATGACACATGTTTAAAGCGGCTTAACACTTTTAAGATGTAGGTTATTATTTCTCAGAAACCCTCTTTCATTTCGTCAGCTTACACCGTCAAAAATCATGCTGGGTCGGGGGACCTCTCTTTTGATATTCAATATACGAAAAGTGGGATAGTTCTCTGTTAGATAAATAAGCGTTGCCAAGGAATCGCTTAAAGTTGTCTTCTTTTCGGCAAACAGAGAAGACCAACTTCAACAAATGGCTTAGCAATATAGGTGCGAAAATAGAGACAAGAAGCCGGTCACTTCCTATTGTTACTAGCACGTCTCACAATATAGCTAAGGTTATTACCCATTCGCGTGAGACTGAAAATGTGTGATATCGAAATGGAGAAAAAACATTTGTTTTCATAGCAGATGTTTAGCTTGAAATCCAATTATATATAGTTTGTTTTGTGACTGCGCTGAAACATATATTGGCTTTCAAAGTTCCGTACTTCGTTGATGTAACCTATCACGGTTTCTTTCATCTAACATCAACTGAATTTGTTCATATATATTTATGATACATGTAGCTTCTTCATAAAAGTTTATTTCAGTCGTTGGTAGTTATTTACTCAATATATTTTCCTTGCTTTCAAACATTTTTTATGGCTTTTCAAAGCAAGGGTGATAATGCTGTTGTGAAAATAATTTCCTATACAAAGTTCTAACATGTCTAAAGAAATAAATCCGCACTTAACATCAATCAGATTTATTCTGACTGTTAACTCTTATCATCCAAATCTATTGATTACATTCAAAGTTGTTTCATAACTTGAATTATAAACGTAATTATCTTGTAAGAAATGAGTCCTGATATGCTTCACACACCACATGTTTCTATCATAACACTGGTAGAATTATACTTATTTACAAAATCCTCAGTGTATTAATGGAGGTCTAGAGGGGAAAATAACATTTTTTTTGGATTGTACAATCAAATCATTGAAAATCACTTCAGAAAAAAACATCATTTTTAAAATTGGATTTTCTCATTTTCTCCAATCACTTTCAGTACATGATATGTCTCTGTTCTAACTATTCTACAGACAGAGGTATTCATTTTAGTAAGATACGTTTGGGGGGGGGGGGGGGGAGGGTTTCGACAGTCATCAGATTTCAATATAGCATGACTGAATGGCGTTTTCCGAGAACGCATCTCGACATGTTTGAAGAATAATAATATTAATATTCTCTTCTTGCAAATCTCATCTTGCTTATTTGTATTCCCAACATGAAAGTGAATCATTCTTTTTGTAAAGTCTTCTTAGAGTGTACAGTTAAGAAATGAAATTTGATTAAGAGATGAATACAATATGTTTACTATTGCTACTTAAGGAGCAGATGCGATTCAACCTCTCTCAAAGACTACACGTTCAAGGGCATTTCTACACCTCATTTTGATTCTCTGTCGGAAACAGCGGGCTCTGTTACACCTCACTGCTCTCGTACCATGTTACCAATCCTCTTCTATAATTCAGATCGTTTTCACATCTTGTGATCAGTCGTTCACACTGTGTCGCATCTGTCATTCTTTACGTGTGCCGTGCATATGCAATCCTCTTACAAACAATGTCATTAACATTCTGTTGTAAAAGGGTCACAGATCGTCAGTCTTGAGAATTTTTCACTGCAAATAGAGTCGAGCTATTCGGTTTGGTCTGTTACTACCATGCGGTCCATTCACGTCTTTTTGTATAAATTAACTTCCAAATGTGAATAGGGTGTAGTTGTGAAGTCTTCATATTACCATTCCGACGTGTATTGTATGACTCAGATCAATTTGTTAGCGAGCATTGGAGCCTAGCCGTGAACATAGGGAACTTCACAAAAAACGACCACTGATTACTCAACCTCGCTGCCATTCTAGACAAAGGATCTTGCGTCTGTAGCTCGCAAGGCCTTTTTTCTTTCATTTGCATAGAAAACGTGAAATAATGAATTGAAATTATGGATGAATTGGTGAAATATGTATAGATAGAGAGCTAGTGAGGAGGATAACGTTTTGAAAATTGTTTTTTTTCCTACTATGTATCAGACCTTGTCCTTATTATTCAAATGCCAGACATTAATTTTTTTCATATTGAAGCAATATTCATATTATTATTTTTTTTAAATCATTGATTATCTATTTAACATTTTATATTGCCCCATTTGATTTCTATCTTATTATACACTGAACAAACATGGACTGAAATCAACAAAAGATAGAGGGATGGAAAAAGTGATGAACGAAGAACAAGAGAGAAAGATTTATCAGACAAGATTGAGCGGGAAGGGATTCCAACGATAAGGTGGTAGGATGAGGAAGATGTCTTTAATATGAAATTTAAAAATAAATGTAGAAAATTGAAGAGAGAAAAAAAAGAAGAAAATTGATAGGCAGATAGGGAGGGAAGGGTATATCAAATTATGAAGTTAGATGGAACTGAGAGAGAATTTGAGAGGGCATGGGCGAATGATTCTTGTATTATTCTTAAGGCGACGCTTGGTAAGCTCGATACAATGAATCAAGCAAAGCGTCATGATCTATTGTTCGTGTTCCATAGACCTGTGTTATCTTTACAGGAGCAATGCATTCAAGTTCAAACCATACACCCACACACGAATAATGAGATCGATTTGTGAGAGAAGCATTGACAAGAAGAATAAACTCATTCTTTGTTTATTTCTACAATTCTTACCAATAGAAACATAGAATTGGAAAGAGAGCGGAACGGTGTATTATTTTCATTGCCATTTTCTCGTTCAAGGCTTCCGGAACGGCTTTGTCAATTTCTAATCATATAGATAAAACATTTCAATGTGTCTTCGCGTGCCTTAGTTGGTCGTTAGTATTGATAAGGAATTATAGGATTTTTAAATGTAAAATTAGTTAATGCCTCTCTCATCTTTGATGCAGTGCTATGTTGAACGATATTTAAAGTTATTTCAGTCATTTTTACGTTATGGTTAGTATTACTTTATTTGAAGAGTACACAGTAAAAAAATATTTTAAACAACTGTTTAAAATCTTAAGCAACGCTGTTTAAGCCAGTCACTCTAACAACTATTGTTTAAACTATTAAACAACTAAATGTTGTTTAAACTTTAAACAGTTTTTAAATATTTTTTTAGCGAATTTCCAACGATATTGTTTAAAACTGTTAAACAATATCATTGGAAATTCGCTCTGTGCATTTAACAACGTATTTCTACAATACAGGGTATGACTTTTAAACACTATTGCTCAAAATTTAAACGACACAATTTTAAACATCGCCAATTTAAACAGCGATTTTACAGTGTAATATAAAACAGAGATGAATATAGGAATACTGAGAATGAGAATGATATATCGGTGATAATGCAAATATTTATTATGTTTGTGATTAACTTAAGGCGCGTACCAAACAGTATAAGGGACAGGCCAACAGACCATTTAGTGTAAAATAGTTTTCTCTGTATCCAAGTCAAATCCACTTTCGATCGAAGTCTATTGAATATTTTAGAGAAAATTCGTTTTCTATTGTAGTAAATAAGTTCCGTTATTTATAATTATATATTTCTTCAAAGTAGCCTGCGGTTTGAAATATGCAGTAACCTGGTGCACCATCCAACATGTCCAAATCAATTTCATAATTATTGACTGTTTATTAGGATGAAGAGTGTCGAAGAGTGTCGACGTCATTATGACGTAGATAATATCGTTGCCCTTCGCAACAATTGTTGAAGAATATGCTTCTGTGCAGGAGTCCGAGAAATGTGAAATATAGGCCTAAATATATTGATTCGCTGAGCTATTATAGATCTATAACTGATATTCCATGAACGAATCGGATATTTACCGCATGCCATAAGCAGCTTCATGTTCGTATATGTTGGCAGTAACCAGTGATTTTGTCTGTATATAGTCGTGAAGTATATTCCTTCTTATTGTAATTGGTAAAAATATCAAGAAGAATAAAGATCACAAGATGGAAAAAATGATGGTCGTTTTTATTGACCACACGGAATGTAATAAAAATGATGATGACGATGATGATAATAATAATAATAATAATGATAATAATGATAATAATAACAAGAAGATGATGATGAAGAAGAAGAAGAAAAAAAAAACCCGTATGTATTACCTTTACATAATAACAATCGGTATCCTATTTTTCCTTGGGAAGAATGATTACAGACATGTAGATATTCATTGGTTTGCCGTGTGGCCGTTTGTGATATGCGTGAGATACTAATGAATTATTCTATTGATTAATGCAATGCTTCACGTTCTTTGTATTCATTCAATGAATTTGGACTAGTACATGCATCGTGTCCTAATTAGTATAATTCTTAAGTATTCACAGGACACTAATCAAATTTTTCCCATCTCACTTTCTCTTTCTCTTGCGCTCTCTTCCACTCTCTACCACTCTCTTCATCTCTGTCTTTCAACTCTTTGACATCTATTTTTCCCTTCATCTCTTTCTCTCTCTTTCTATCTTCCGTTCTCAAACACATTTCACTCCCCATCTCTTCCTCTCTCCCCCACATCTCTCTCTCTCTCTCTCTCTCTCTCTCTTTCTAATTCTTATAGACTGTTGGTGTTGATGAGGCTAGTCTGTTGGAGACCACCGTCGCTTTTTTCAGGTCATTCTCCAACTCATCGACAACACCCGACACACATCGCCGTGGAGGGCGACATACAGGTGAGGAAAAACTTCCATTATCAGAATAGCTTCATAGTTTTCTTTCTTCTTCTTCTTTAAAAAAAAAAAATATATATATATTTTTGAATATCATGCTTTTCTACACACATTAACTTATTGGCCACACGACTCGATCTGTCATGGTCTCTCCCCCCCCCCCCCCGCCCTTCTCTCTGCAATTTTGATGACCAGTTTTATGGCACATGTAGATAATTTTGCAATCAGGGGAGCGTTTCATGAAGAGTTTTGTAGGTGAAAATCACCAACAAATGTTACAAGCTATTGAAAATCCTCGCATTGGCTGACAGCAAATTAGTCGGTGAAAATCACCGACAAAACTCTTCATGAAATGCTCCCCAGAAATTTTGCATTTTCTACCTCCTGTATGTCTCTTACCCAGAAGAGTTTCTTAAACAGCAGCAGAGTAGACCTCTTTATTTCACTTTTAGGGACGGAATTCAGAATTTTTGTTTTATTTTATGCTTAAATCCACTCACTTAATTAGCAAGCATACTAAATTTCAGCAACTACAGTATTTTTAAGGTCTGTTAACACTCTCTCTATTTCCAAGTCATTATTCTATTTTCATTGAAATGACACAGAAAAGCTCTTCACCAGAAACTATCAGCAAAATTGTTATCACATCTCTCCGCAGATTTTAAAACGTGCATACATTGTGACCAGTTTTAATTTATTGATTCATGTCAATATGAGAGAAATTCTTCTATTGTTTTAAAATAAAGACATTTCACTGCAAATCCACACCCCACTTTCCTGTGAGATATCTAATCACAAATTACAACCCTTCAAATTTAGAGCAAAGTCACTCACTATCCATCTTCTATTCGTATCTTTTATTGTATCTATGTGAACAGTCCCACATGGTGGATATGGTTCAGTGTTTGTACAGGCTATTTTCTCATTGTAGTGGTCTTTGAGCAAGACTTGTTTGACAACATGGTTAAGTGGAGCCCGTAAGAGACAAGAATTGATCGATCAAGTATACCCCTCAGGGCTGCTCTCTGATGACTATGATGTCACTACAGAGTCTTTCATTATGAACATGCAGGCTTGGGAGAATAGCATACAAACCTTGAAACCGTTTGTTATGCACCCCATGTACTGGGACTAGTACAAAAAAGCTCAATCGTTTTTCTTCCTATCTGCACCCACTGAACTTCTTTTTTTAAATCTTTGGCTTGTATTGTCGTATTGCCCCGTAATATCTGGGGTATTAGACGAGTAACGAGAATCACGTAACATTTTCTTCTTGTTGGATTTTGACTGGAGATGAAACGGTTATGATTTGTAATGGAATGCCACCCCTCCCTCTCTCTCTCTCTCTCTCTCTCTCTCTCTCTCTCTCTCTCTCTCTCTCGTGGGGGGGGGGGGGGGGGTCAATTGTCTTTCTCACCAACACAGTTACGATTGATGTGATATACGTTGATCTGTAGCTAACAGATTTCTGAACTAAATTGTAAAACTTTTCTCAATGCTTTAATGTGTTTATTTTCATTTTTCCTCTCTTATGATTTCAGATGTTAATCCTACTGGTGAACCCTCGTCTGGTGGGTCCGATCAATCTCAAGATGTTTCTCCTACTGATGCTATCTTAGCTGGTTTCCAAGATTGTATGGAAGAAACAATCCGTTACCTGGTTGATGTCGAAGGTTTCTCTCCCGAAGACGAAGTTGTTGTCGGACTAACTGCTCATCTCTTACAGATTCGTGCCAAATTGGACATTAACAACGACGCGACAGCAGCGACGCCTTGGTCGTCCGGTCGTTCGTCTGATAGTAACGGACCGATAGAAGGCGAAGCGACGACAAGCACGCAAACATCGCCGCAAGAAACCAATACACTGTCCCTTGCCCTGTCCGCAGAGTCCATTCAACCGCCATCTTTGCCAACGACAAGTAGGACATTACTTGGAGGGACATTAACCCGTGGATTGCCACCTGCACATCTGATGACTCCATTGACTGTTGATACGAATCAGTACTATGCCTTGCCATCTCCTTTGAACCGTACTGCCCTGGCTTGTGCCATGAAACCCTCAGAACCTCTCCTAACCGTCGCTTCAACCCGACCAACCCACACCGTTCCAACATTCACCTCAGCGGCTATATCTTCGGTTAGCGGTCATCCTTTAACCGCGACCGCTCCGGCAGCGTATCCCAGACATGCCACGGTCACATCACAGCAACAGGTTCAACCGCAGCAGTATCAATCGGTCATATCAGCCAATGGGTGTTTGATTCCCTGTGTTCCAGCTTCTTCGTCCAGTCAGAGACCGTATGGTTTCAACCTGAACTATGTTGCTCCGTATGTGGTTGCATGGGTGAGACCTGTACAGGAATAGTAAGATGTCATCTGAACATGATAATTGGGAGACTGTTCTATTATGGAAATGTTACCATCGATGCTGTTTTTATTGTTTTCTCTGCAGCTTGCAAGCGTTTTTGACACTCTTTCAAAAAATGGTATGACTTCGGACAATATTATGCAAAAGTTTTTCTACTCACCTTGAATATCTTCTATTTTTAGCCAAATTAGGGCCATTTTAACCCCTTTTTCCCTTCTTCTTTTAAGAACCACCTGATCATACTGACGTATTGTTGAAACATTTTCCATGCAAGAGTTTGAAAAAAATTGTTCTCTATTTAGGAATATTATTTGATTGTTACCAGCACTGGATCCTATGGTTAGGGTTGGAAGAACACTTGCTGTAATTGAGAAGAGGATGAGAACATGTAAAGAACAGGTTTTTGAACAGGGAGGGAATCAGGAGTGGAGAATAAAAATCTACTTGATAATACTGCCAAATATTCTGTTTATATTATTTCATATTAGTATGACGAGGATAATCCAATGTTTATTCACTACAAAAAAATCTCTGTCTCAGATTATCATAATCGTATAAAATGTGTTTAAGATTCATAGAGCTACTGTATCATGACTATTTTGCAATTCCAAAATGATCTGAATCACTCCAAGAAGGCATCTTCCCTGTTATCTCCATAATTTGCCTAAATATCACATTCCTAAGATGATAAAGATGAAATTTATCATGTATAATCCAAACTTGTTGTAGCATTCTCTCTCTCTCTCTCTCTCTCTCTCTCCCTGTCTGTCTCTCTCTCTCTCTCTGTCTCTCTGTCTCTCTCTCCCTCCCTCCCTCCCACCCTCCCTCCCTCCCCCTTTCTTTTCTCTACCTTGAAAGTTTAAACTGAGATCCTAAGTATTACTATCGACTCCCTTGGGAGTAGGTTGTCTCGGATTACGACAACAGATGGCGTGATGTAATTGTTGTTGACCTGATTGTTGACAGTGCCCGCATTTTTATACGGCACTGTTTGTTTATAAAAATGTTGATTGTTGCCAGAACGTTTTGTTGCTGGACTTGTTGGGATTATTAAAGTTGTCGAGTATATTGTGGACCCATCAGTTACACGGAGTGAGCATTAGTGGTCTCTCGTTCACGGTTGAATGAGTTTTCGTCTTCATTTACAGTATTGTTGTTGACAAATAAATTATCACGTTTGAACTGTATTCTTCGCCCTTTAAACAGTATTTCATATTTATGAAGATTTATGATCATATTTGATTTATTAAACCGATCATAATGCGTTTTTTTTCAAGTGTTTGAAACATTCAAATTATCATTCATGGAGTTGAGTTCAACTCTGCACTGCATGATGACCATGAATGATTTTCAGGATTAAAGAAAAGATATAAACAAAAAAAAAATGCGGATTAAGTGTTAGAAACTTTCTTGAGACGTGCTTTAATGTTTGTACTTTGTTGCTTGTTTCACTACAAAAGAAAGTTGGGCAAATATGTAAAATGAAAGCAGAATATCAGTAAGCTCCATTTGACATTTGTTTTATATCGTGTTTAGTTGGTTGACACTTTAAATGACTTCTTTGAGAGTAATCAGGTAGTAGTATTGATTGTTTTTCTTCCTGTGTAATCTTCACCAAATCTGATGACATGACAATCAAGCTTTCGTTCTGCCTTCATTTTTTTTAACTGAACATTCCAATATACATTAACAAAAGGGGAAAAGGGAAATATGATTGTGAGGTTATAAATTCTGTAAAATATTGTACATGATGGACATGTAAATATGTAAAAGAAACTTATTAAAAAGACTTTGCAAAAAAAAAGAAGAAAATATGTGTAGCAGTTTCATTTGTTTATGTTGTGATAGCCTGTCTGCACTCCCTCTTTAAAATCTTTACTTTCTCTCTCATTACTTTTAACTTTGATTGGTTTAATGGAATCTTGAGAAAAGCTACTTTACACATGATTTAAAAAAACTTTAAATGCAATTACAATGATAAGAAATTACAATCACTAATAATCATACAAAAATGTATCAAGTTGTTTGGGGATATGCTCTCTCTTGCTGTTCTGTAAGCTTCGATTTATAGATGGCGCTCTTAGTTTCTTGACAATTAACGATACAGTCGTGTTTCTCATCGTGTCGCCCCCCCCCCTTCTTCCTCTCCTCTGTAGATCTTTAATGTCTTTCAGTATTCTTCATATCTATTTTCTCTCCGTGCTTCTATGCTATATCCATCAAATTCTTTTCGCTGCATTCTTCAACCTTTCCTGTTCTTTTTTTTTATTTTGAAGGGTCAAAAGTTCTAGGAAAGGAGGTGGTTCCGGCTCCCCGGATCCGCCTCTCAATAATAGCAACCTTTTCAGTCAACATGTATGAAAGCAGAATAGCGTTGTCCACAATATAAGGCACGTGAAATCTCGGCAAAATGATACAAATGAACGAAATTACTATGTTGTTTGGTACCAATGATAGAAAAGAAGAAGAAGAAAAGAAGAAGAAGAAGAAGAAGAAGAAGAAGAAGAAGAAGAAGAAGAAGAAGAAGAAGAGAGGAAGAGAAGAAGAAGAATAAGAGAAGAAGAAGAAGAAAGAAGAAGAAGAAAGAAGAATGAAGAAGAGAAGGAGAAGAAAAGAAGAAGAAGAAGAAGAAGAAGAAGAAAAAGAAAAAGGAGGAGAAGGAGAAGGAGAAGGAGAAGGAGTAAAAAATTACTCTGTTTCACTTTTTCAGTAAGCCATCACAATTCATTCTGCAGCATCTCAACAGAACGGATGAGCTTTGAATGTGTAGCGCCATCTCTCGGTTCGGTGCACAATATTGAAAAGTACACGTTTTCACTATTCGAATGGCTCGCAAACTAATCTTCTGGGCGAGGTAAAGGATGGAGATTTGATGGGTTAGTCTGTGTCAGATGAGAAATCAATTCATCTTCATTATCGATTATGGCTTCTCATAAATATTGGGCAATGAAAAGGAATCTTCATTCCACGATAAGCAGCGATGAACGACGCTTCGTGAAAAGTTTTAATTAAAATTAATCACTTAAGGGTTTGACTAGGGAAAGGGGTGCTATAGTTTTGATTACCCGACCTAGCAACACTTAGTACAATCTCCATTCTTACTTTTGAATTATAGGGGTTAGGGATAAGGATTTGACAAAGGGCAGTACTATATGTGCACTATCCTTGATTATTATTCAATACCTTCATAACCCTTCATCGGTGCTATCTCAGTAATGCATGGCCATTTTATTCGCTTTTACGAAAGGAACGTATTAACTCTTACAGGGCCGATGGCATGTATTTGTGCCCAAGAGACTTTACATTTTTGATCGACCATTATTTACTCCACTAAGAATAATGGATATGGTCATGAAAATATGTCAAAGTTTAGAGGATAAATATAGTATCTGAAATATCTGTCAGCCACTCCATGCTACCATAGGATATTTTTTAGAAAACAGCAGATTTTGGAAAGGATCCATTCTTATTTTAGCATAAAACAATAGCAAACAAATGAGAAATGAAAACGGAAAGGACAAGAGGGAAGCGCATTTCTATTTCCAGATAATTTTCATGCAAGACATGATTTAATGGAAATATTTGGTATCTTTTGAAAGGGTAATAAATTTTCTACCACTTTTGTGTACAACTTATCTGTATAGAAATTACTGTTGAAGACTTACGGGCATTTGAAGAGCAAGCATTGTTCATGATTTGGTAGAATTTGAGAACAAGGAAAACCCTTTGGCACAGTCAGAGTAAAAATTGATGTTCTTCCCAAAGAGCATTCCAAGCTGTTTTACCAACAGACCTGTTAATCAACTAAGCTTTATGGATACCTGAAAAAGGGGGTTTCTCTTGATGATTAAAAAACTTGTCCGATAGGCAACCCAGACATAAATGTATGCAAAGTGGGTCCATGCATAGAGATTCTGTTATGCATAACAGGTGTCTTAAATAGTGTGACACCAGGTGCACATGTTTCAAAGAAAAATTCCTTATGGTATGTTTAATTTTACACGATTTTTTGTTGTTGCTATTTTCTAGTAATTCCGTTATTGAGGTGCATATACCACAATATCATGAATGTAAGTAGAAAATTGTTGGAATGAAAGAGTTCAGGTGGAAGAATTAGCATATTTGCAGAGTATTCGTGGTGAGAAGGAGAGCAGTGTACAAAACTAGCACACAAACTCTAAAAATGTGAGCTAGAAATCTTTGATTTGTAATCCCGTTACCGTGGAATTTCCCTCTTTGTAAATGGATGTACACCTGTATTGCAAAAATTGCAGTCAGCTATGGTCAGAATGCAGGGTGAATCCACTAGATTTTGCTATGTCAGAGAAGACTACCGGTTTTTTCTGAACATTAATAAAATAGGAGCAGATCAGAGTTAGCCATATTCCAGAGAAGACAATTTATATTTATTGATGTTGTCTCAGGCGAGAGCTTTATTGTTTCCTTGATTTGCCAGCTAGGGATATTTACAACCCACATTTTCTTCTCAAAGATGATGTCTTGTGAAGTGGAAGGAAACTTGGCAAACACCATCCTGCCAAAGAGGAACCAATGGTAGATGAAATAGAGAGTCAGACCAACTAAGATATGGATTGATAACACTAAGTAGTGGATATGAGTGCCTCCCCAAGCAGCTGATCTGACTACATGATGGCACTACTAGGGTTCTACAAGTATCCAAGTTAAGTATGGAAATTAACATACACGTAGATAGATGGAATTAATGCTGCTGTAAGTACCAGAACTGTCATATCCCTAATTGCTTTGTCAATGGTTATCCATTCTTTTTTTTAATCGTAAACACTATTACCAAAACATAGTTGTTTCGTTTCGTTGTTGTTGTTGTTGTTCTTGTTGTTGTTGTTGTTCTTGTTAATGTTGTTGTTGTCGTTGTTCTTCTTCTTTTTCTTCTCCTTCTTGATGGTGCTGTTGCTGTCGTTGTATCTCACTGTGTTGAGTGCAGTTGATTCTCGCTATATTTATGAGTGCTTGTATGCTAACTTGCAATTTCAGATATTCATATTAATCAATCATTATGCAAAAGCATGAAAAGTTGAAAATTTCCTATACCTTCTCTCGTATTCCCCAACACCCTTCTCTTCCCATTTCTATCCCTCCATCTTAAAAATGTTCCTCTCGACTGATATGCATAATTATACATGCATTTCATGGAAAAGTTGTTTATATAGTCCAGGCAATTGTTTAATTCGGTGACAGCCCACTTCACCGAAGGCCCGCGAGACCGACTTTTTAAAAATCTTATTTTCCTTCATCAGGTGCCGCGGTCGAGTGGTCTAAGGCGCCTCGTTGTAGCGGCGTAACAGGTGCCTGTTATCAAAGGGGGGGGGGGGAGGGGGCAGAGCCAAATATTTACCAGTAACTCTATCTAGAATTAGTGGCGTAGCTAGGATTTCAGTTTAGGGGGCGGTAGTGAGCGCGCTCAGTAAGTGTTTCGCACGATTCACGTGTTCACCACCGCCCCCTAAAAATAAATCCTAGCAACGCCACTGATTCTGGACTTAGTTACAGGGAATTATTTGGCTCCCCCCCCCCCCCCGATAACAGGCAGAGAACGTAAGAAGAGCGGGAGCAGACAAGAAACAATTCAAAGAAACGTCGGAGCTTCCACGCTTCGATTTTTGGCTCTGCTCCCCAACCCCCGATAATAGGCAGAGAACGTAAGAAGAGCAGGACGGGACAAAAAACTTTGGCTCTGCCCCCCCCCCCCCCCCCCCCGATAACAGGCAGAGAACGTAAGAAGAGCAGGAGCAGACAAGTTACAATTCGAAGAAACGTCGAAGCTTCCGTGCTTCGCGCGGAAGGGGGAAAATTCCCCCTTTATAGCAGAGGCGTCGATCCATTTTTCGGATGGGGGGGGGGGGCAAGACGACCAAGCGGAGATGAACCCACGGCTACTATTTGTACACACACTCACACATATATATATATATATATATATATATATATATATATATATATATATATATATATATAAAACATAGGCCTATATCTACGTGAAGCATTTTCAAATAGGGGAAATTAGGCAACTTGCTATGTGGACCATCCTGCTTTTTTTAAATAACAAATTTCTTGTTATGAGAGAAGGGTTTAGTTATCATATAGACCTAGGCATAAATGATACCTAATATATATGTATATGGTTACCCTCGCTGCCAAATATGAACTGTACTTTGTCACATCGTTGGTCCATTGTTGCTGCCCCAAACCACTCTGTTTTTTAATATTACAAGCGAACGAAGCGAGCGAGGAAGCACACACTGTTTTTCATATTGTAGTAAACCCTTCGGCAAATTATGCTGTGAGCCAATGAAACATCTACATTATCTATTCGGTCTCATCTCACCGAATTCGTTTGCTTTTCAAAACCATTAGTATGAAACGAGCGAGCGCAGCGAGCAAGGAAAAATATACCCTTTTCTATATGATAGAAGTGTTATTTCGTCATCAAAAATCTGATAAAAATGTGATATGCGCTATACAAGAACGGAATATTATTATCATCATTATCATCAGAATACACTATAAACCTGTCATGCCTGTATGATATCTAAATAATACATCCGATCACCTGTGTGCCGAATATGACACTGTTTTATCTAAATTTATATACCTCGCTTGCAGTCTGAATCCATTCTGTTTCTACCATAGCGAGCAAAGTCAACGACCGATCCCGACAAAATTATATGGATTCGTCACAAAATCTTTGTCAACCACCTTGCTGCCCAAATATGATGATATTTTGGAATCTCGCTGCTATAATAAGCTACTTGCTGCCCGAAATCATCTTGTATCTAGCTTTTACCAGCGAGAGTAGCGAGTGAGTTAACGAAAAATATGTTTTTGTTTTGCGGGGTTTGTTTTTCTTTTTATCCAGGCCGTTGTCTCCTGAAAGTTTATCTATTTTTAGGTCAACTGGCCGTTCGATTTCTATGAGTAGAAGAATAGTATAACATTAGATAGAAACACAAGATGCAAACCGATTTCCTTTCATAAGAATAGTAATAATCATCGGCATTGGTTAAGATATTTAAATGCGAGCGAGCGCTTCTCAGATTCCCATTTTCTTTCTTTTCTCTTGTTTTACACTTTCATTTCATTTCCTTCCTTCTTTTCCTTTCTTTTCTCTTTCTTTTTTCTTTTTCCTTTTTTTTTTTTTTTTTGGGGGGGGGGGTGGGGGGGGGGGGGGGGGGGGGGGTTGGGAAATTATTGAGGGGGGGGGGGCAAAATGATATCTTTGCCCCCCCGAAATTTTCTTTGGGGGGGCAACTGCCCCCCCCCCTGCCCCCCCCCCCCCCAAGATCGACGCCTCTGCTTTATAGGGAGCGCCTTTCGTGCGCTCAGTATTAAGTGTTTCGCACACTTCGCGTGCTCACTATACCGCCCCCTAAACTGAAATCCTAGCTACGCCACTAATTCTAGTGGGAGTTACCGGGAAATATTTGGCTCTGCCCCCCCCCCTCCCCCCTCTGATAACAGGCACCTGTTACGCCGCTGCAACGAGACGCCTTAAACCACTCGACCGCGGCACCTGATGAAGGAAAATAAGATACAAAAAAGTCGGTCTCGCGGGCCCTTCGGTCTTGCGGGCCTTCGGTCAAGTGGGCGGACCCCCTACCTGTATACACGTAATTCGGATGATTTTGAAAATGTAATATTTCTATTGAGGAGAGTTGGGAGGAGATTCGAGGGTAATTTGAAAATGTTCCACCGTCCCTTTGTTAGATGTTTCATTGCTATATCCAGTCATTATTGACCTGCATATAGCTCATTCTGGTTTCCATGTCAATTCATTAGTAATCCCGAGCCCATCTGACTCTTTGGCTTGAAGGTTTGTTTCACGGTTTTGAAACTCTGGCTTGCGCTTCTCTCTCGAATAATGTGAGCAATCTGCATAAAGTCAGAGTGGATTTATAGAGAAAACACAGAGATACGATGCATACACAGTATGCCTTCCGAAGAAAAGTTACATAGCGCCATCTACGACTGCGTTGCGTACGTCCTGTCCGCTGAGCATAGCACCAAGATTCGACCTTGTCCTAACTGATCTTAAAATATCAATTTTTTACCAATAATAAAAAAGGCAATAATTGTACGATACAAACTTTTCTCTCCCTAAGAAAACGATAAACATGGCTGTGTTCTCGCTATGGGCTGTCAAGAACATAATCCCCGTTTAATTCATTCGTTGCTAACAAAGCCATCACTGTACGTGCGGACAGTCGAGCAAGTAAGCGAACTTGAAGTTTGGAGCGGGCCGACCGTCCAGCGTCACTACGCTCGCAGCAACCGTATCGTACCGTTCGTTCATTCGTTTGACCAGGGAGTGTCCGACCCACTTGCACATCAAATCTTGTTAAATTGGACTCTGAACAGATCTCTCCTCACCTAATTCCGGCGCCCTACTGATCACAATTGGAGCATGCTTTATTGAAGGATATTCTGCTTATCAAGCGGAGAGCGTTGTTATTTCTTCAGGAAAGCAGTCTGGAAATAACTCTTGTCCAACTCCGTCGATTTGAGTGACAGGGGGCTCTCAACTGCTTTTGTCCCCTCAAGTTTCGGTTGCATTTCACGAGACTGCTCCCATTGTCCAGTCTAGCCTCTCGCTTCTTTGATGTCCCATCGAAAATCTTGATTTCGACAGTATTGGAAAGAAATTCAATCACTTTTTGGAAGTTTCTTGTTAGCGTTTATTCTTTGATGATGGCTGATGGAGGAGGGAGTGTACCGCTAGACATCAAGGTGCCAATTGGAAGGAGGAAAAAGAAAAAGGTTGGTTTTGAAAATCCCTCTTAAACTTAATCTGTGTAAAATTTGGAAATGTTCTCCATCATCTCAGTCTATATCATTATCTGGAATAGATTCTAACAAGTTAGATTGTAGATAATTAGAATGAACAGTTATAGGTAGACCCTGCTATAGGCCTAGACCTAGATCTAATAATATTGCATGAATTTTGTTAGATGGTCATTAAAAAAAAAAAAAAAAAATGAATTTAATACAAATTTGTAGTCTGTTATGCAAAATGAATAAAAACTGGGCATGCATGTAGATCAATCTTGGCATTGCTGAAGACCTGTGTCATATTGTCATTTAGATGCATTAAATGTTGGCTTATTTGCAGTGTGTTCATCTTCTTTGCTCGGTTTCCTCCAGTTTGGAGAACTGCAATCGTTGCAGGGTTGTCATCAGAGTAGTAGACTTTTGATGAAAAGACCCGGATCTATGCTAACATGAAATGAAGCTTGTTTTTCATTTCTCTGCTGAAATGTGTAGCTTGTGGACTTATGGATGCAATAGAACAACATACTGCTTTGTTGGACAAAAGAGACGGCCTATATATGAATTGTTGTCATTTGAAATCTAATAATTCTACGATTATGGAGCAGTGCTATGGTGTACGTACATAGCACTGCTCCATAATCATACGTACAGTGTACAAATCTGAAAAAGAAGTACCGGTGTAGCCCCTGGGAAGGGGAAGGGTGGAGGGTGTGTCTCATTAAGGCCTGGCCCTTGAACGTCATCCGCGTAAATGAAAATGTGTAAACTAAAAAAGGTATTTTTTTCAACATCAGGCACGTAACACTCATTACATATCCACCTGAAACTGCAAAAATCAAGAAAAAGAATAACAATTTCAGAGATGATTATGCAATCCTTGAATAATATCCCTGTTGAGGCTATAAAAATCAGAGATGTTAATGTTATTAGACAGGTTTCCCTCTTTAGGATATCAAAACACTCCTTTAGTCCTCGTTTAGGGTGCTTTTCAGAATGTGATGTACACGGATAATGTACAGGCCATAATGAGACATACCCCCCCTCCCCCCGGTATGTAGGTGTGTATGCGTCATTAT
Source organism: Echinometra lucunter (assembly GCA_029962745.1). Classification (NCBI taxonomy): domain Eukaryota; kingdom Metazoa; phylum Echinodermata; class Echinoidea; order Camarodonta; family Echinometridae; genus Echinometra; species Echinometra lucunter. Next base: position 28,380,405 of record CM057160.1, on the reverse strand, counting down.
GTACAGTTTGACCTCGCTTATCTGGCTGCATCGGGACCGGTGCCCATCCGTTTAAGATAAATGGCCAGATATGAGAGTAATGTATGTAGTGGGACACAAGTTTCTATGAAAATTTATAGGGTAGACCAGTCTATTTGCTGTAAAATATCTGTTTCTGTGTGTTGTGTTGTGGATGATTGTAAATGATCAGTAATATCTTTCTGTTTGTAAGAGATGAAAATAAAATAAAATAAAATCAAACGAAAAATTGCCCACAATGTTTCCGTCTCCCAGGCTTATAGGTGAATTGGATGAAGAATAAAAGAGGGAAGCTGGCCGGGAGACGCGGCCGGTTTATAGAGGAGTCCGGATAAATGAAGGCAGGATAAGCGAGGTCGGACTGTATGTTAACCCATAGCAGTTTATTGTCTCCCTATAGTGAACCTATTACATTATCTAGTTAAATCCAGGAGTATTCCTCAGTAACCATGATACGTCTGAGTTCTTGGACAACTCATATATGTATGAGGGACACATATTGTAGAATATGTGTTTCAGTGGGATGTCCATGCATTTTGATAAACTTGTGATGGTTTTGAGAAACAGGGCCCAGACAGACTACTATGTTACACATAGCTAAAAGAGCTAAATTCACAGCCAATTTTGTGTCTGTTTGTAATGCGGTACTTTGGTGCCATTTTTACCCGTTGACCACTGAATTAATAAATTCCCATAGACTTTATCCAGGAGCTTTCTGTTCCCATAGTCAATGAGTTAAAAAAGATAAAAGTGATTTGATTGAACCTAATCATTAAATTGAATTTACAACACAGTGTAAAATGTGTAAGCTCTATTTTCAAGTGTACACTGGCAACATTCTGTTAATTATTGCCATTTTCATTCTCATTGCATTGGTTCATGTTTCTACTTTCATGAAACTATGTGGCATTGGTCTGATTGGAAAATAATTGCCAATTTAAGAAGAGAAGAAAAAAAATCTGTACTGCTATGGGTTGAAGTATGGGTAGGGTCCATGGTTAAAGAAGTCAGATTTATTCATGCATGATTTATTCATGCATGATTAAACAGCACACCCTCAAAAGTATTTACTCTACATAATTCTATTCTCCATATAGATGTTGACATCTGAGCAAGGTTCACAAAAATGAATTCTACAGTCGACCATAATGTGAGCTGGACTTTAGTTTATCATGATAAACAACTATTTATTTGAGATTTGACTCTTGTGCAGTGGTATGATATTTTGAACTTGGGAATATTGCAGCACGTAAAAGCTGAGCAAATAATGAGTGATTTTATAGTAAGTTGTATAATTTTTATTGTAACAGAGTACATGTAACTGTCTTTACTATGCAGTAGCTATGTTTATACACAACATTGAGGGGTGCACCAAGCTAGGCATTGTTCCACTGTTCATTGTATTTATCAATGGAAATTTTGGGTTAATACCATTGAATGTAAGTGCGTCTAGCTGGTGGCTGATTTGTCTTTCTTCTGAGAGTTTTTTTTTTTGAATGATTGTATCCAGTTGCTGCAAGGTTAGATGTTCTGTTGTAGTGAGGTGCTTGGTGCTGTTTAACTTCAAAATCAGTGCTGGTGAAAGGGATCAGAGTTCATTGTTGTTTGTATGAAAGAGTACTGATTTTTTTTTTTGCAAAAGAAAGAATTTACCTTCAGTCCTGAAGAATGTATTTGCAGAAAGTTATTTTTTTTTTTCTTTTTTAGAAATCAGAGCTATTTATTTAGTTTCAGCTTTCTATTAGTAAAAGTAAAGTTACGTAAACTTTAAGTTTTACTGTAGCTATTTGAAATATACTGAGGTGCACTTTGAGAACAGTGGTATAAAGGCTCTGACATTTCCTGAAATATGTAGGATACTCTCTTCACAAGAATTCTTTCAAATACACGTAGTTATATCATGTACTCAATCTTTTATAGACTTTGAGGTATATCAGATACAGTCTGCTGTACAGACCACTTAGCTTCTGAGATAGATTTTTTTATTCCTGCATGACTCGGGTTACAAAAAATCTTCAAAAACACATTGTATGATTAAGATCAAGATTAAAAATTTATTAATATTGGTTGAATGCTGTGCATATTGAGACTTGTGGCTAGATCTCTATTTCATCCCCATAGTAGAATGTTCTTGAGCAATGACCTTAGGGTCAAGTTCACATTCAGGCCTGCTGACATCTAATTTTGATCTAAGGAATTTATGACCCCTTTTTGATTTTGAGTTTCATTTGAGATGAAAGGCCAAGGGGTCCCTGGATAACGAATTGTTATATTGGGTCAAGTTTTATTTCAATGTCTCACACCGACCACCTGTGTGTGGTGTTTGATTTATGTCAGACATGTGATGATACAGAAAGCATTACTTTCAAACTTCCAGGAGTAGAATTTGTTTGACTCTTGGCAGCTTATGATGTCAGACATGTGATGATACAGTAAGCATTACTTTCAAACTTCCAGGAGTAGAATTTGTTTGACTCTTGGCAGCTTATGATGTACATGTATATGGCAACATGCATATGAAAAAAGCAAGCTTGTATGTATTGTTTACCAAAGAAATTTTTATCAAATTCAGTTCAGTTCCATGTTTTTGGAAACTTCAAGGCCTGTCAGATTGTTGAAATTGATATACATGTAGAGCATTTGCATGATAGTGCATTCCTGTTTGGAATTTCATCACAATATGAATTGCCAATGATGTCTTTGGCCCATTATGTGGTAAACAGGCAATTTAAAAGTAACTTGAAACAACTTTGAACAAAGAAATAAGAAAGAGCATACTGATAAAAGTTGACTCATGATGAGGAGCATTGCACTAGTTTTATGTAATCATTTGAATGTCTGGTGTGTCCTTTCAACACCATTTACATATGTGCAGACAAGAAGGGTAATATTTCATATTCTTGAACCATTTAAGAGAGAACAATTTTATCCTCATGATTAAACAACTTATTCATAGAAAAAAAAATGTTACACTGGTCAAGGATTCAAACAAATCCTTGAAGATTACCTGTTGTTTTATTGTTCTTTACAATGTACACACCTCTCTTTCAATACCTTGATTCTAAATCTGCTTTTGATACAGTGTAGGGAGTATAGTGATCATTCATGTTTTTGTTTCTGATGATACTGCATTTTTTTTACCATTGTATTTGCAGGAATTTATGTTTTAAAAAAGGGCACAGCACTTATAGCAGTGCCTTCTTGTGCTTCTGTTTGTCATAAGGGAAAGTGAATTGGGAAAAAAAGGCACACAGACATTACTAACAAAGGAGAATTTTTGAGGGATAAGAGTACAGTGTATAAGTACAATGAATGCTCCAGATTTCTGTAAGTATTACATGTAGTTGAATGGGTAAATCCATTTTTACATGATACACAAAAATCACAAAAGAATGCCTCTAAATTAGAAGTATTTAAAAGAGAAACATTAATGTGACAGCTACTGAATACCAGAAAGGGCATGTTGATTTAAGTAACTTTTACCAATGGCAGAAAGTATGATTTAGATTAATGATGATAATGAATAAGCTTGTAATATATAGAGCATGTTGGTCACCTGTGTCTGAAGGTAACTTATCAATATTCTTTTATGTCTGTCTTAAACAAATAGGAGAAGTGTGTCTAGACAATCTAGCAAACAATCTAATCTGAATTCTAATCCATTTCACCAGATTGCATGTAAAAAAAAGATATTTAAGATTATTGAATGATATAAGTCTATTGAGTATCCTAAATGTCAGAGCTCTTGTACAAGTTGAACAGTGGAGACTTTGTATGAATATATCAGGAGTGGAAGAGAGGAGGGTTTAAAATTTTTACTGTAACAATATTCAATTTTGACAGAGTCGAAATTTGTGGCAGATGCATGTACATGTCTGGTATAAGCCACTGTAAGTTCACTTTGGATGGCAGATATTTATAACAAATTAAATAAATGTAGTATTTTGATAATAGGTGCCAGCTAAACTAGACCTCAGTTGTTTTCTGTCATAGGTTTCAGAATATATTGAAGAAAACCATGGTGTTTTATTTGATTTTTGCACAAAGAAAACATCTTTCCACCAAATGAATCATGTCCTTCTGCAATACTATAGACCTTTCAAATTCATTGCAATTTTTTTCAAGTTTAGTTTTTACAAAAGCAGACTTATCTTGAAGCCTTTTGGCAGATTGAAGATGTGTTACACACATAGTCATTCTGTTATGCTGAATTTTACAACTACTTCCACTAAATTAAAAAAAAAAAAAATTGCTTCTATTATATTTTGTAAGAAGGTTACTGAAGTATGTTCTGAATTTGCTGTGCAAGTTCCTAAAACGTTTTTACTAAAAATGTATTATACCAGCATATTTCGCCAAGGTTATAAATAATATTATGTTGGCTGAACTTTTCATTGGGGTTGTTGAAATAGAGGTGATGGCAATTCATAAGAAAAGCATTCCCTACTTACACTATGAACATGACAGACAAAGAAAGCGGACAAAAATAAACAACCCCTCATTCTACCCTTCACAATGGTTCCGATAGTCAAAAGAACATCCCTTCACTGCTATTGTCTAAAATATGTGGAACAGGCGTCACATGCATATTCACCTGGAACTGCATGATTAAACATAATAGCTGTGAAGGGATGTTCTTTTGACTACCGGAACCATTGTGAAGGGTAGAATGAGAGGTTGTTTATTTTGTCCGATTTCTTTGTCCGCCATGTTCATAGTGTTAATTAAAAATTCTAGGAATAATTGGAATTTTATTAACCATGGTTCAGGACAGTTGTATGTGCATTTCAGGACAGGAGGTGTTAATGGTATTAATTGTTATATAATCTGTTCATAATTTGGAAAAAGAGAAAGAAAAAAATGGTTACAAATATGTGGTTAATTTCATGTTCCTGACCAGTGCAATTGATAATTTGCATTACAAGTCAATGACTGGACATTCACACCAACCATGGGCATAAGAGAGAGAGAGAGAGAGAGAGAGAGAGAGAGAGGGGGGGAGCATGGGGACTCAGCCCCCAAATTTTTACGGGTTAGGGCACAATAGGGTATTACCACTTATGCATGTCAGCCAATTTTTTAGTTTAAAAAGAGACACCCCTCAAAAATATCTAATGTGTCCCCCTGACCTATACAGGACAGATTTCCCCCTTTGTCTACTTGGACACTCTGATTTCAGTGCCCCCCCTCATAAAAACTAAAATAAATAGAATGCCCCTGAAACCAACCAGTGTCTTCCAACAAGATGAAGATAGGTAGTTCAGGAAATCACAAAAATATTTCTAATGTTATTCCTACTTCAATTAAGGCTTTGCAATATTTGTTTCTTGCATTTTTTCCTACACAAACTTTTTTTTTAGACTAATGTTACATTCAGAGGGCATGTTCATTTTTACTTTCAAACTCTCTTTTCATCATATATGTCACAAGGTACACGTAATTTGGACAGTTTGAGCTGATCTTTTTTCCCATACAATAACATTCATTTTTATCTATATTAGGCATTTTGGCGGTACATTAAAAATGCACATTTTTTGTCTGCATGATTTGTCTGTACAATATCAGAGCATATTCTACAAAACCCTGAATTCCCCATATAGACCAATTTCACAACGCAAGAGATATGCAGATTTCTTTTAATATTTGCAATGAGAAATTGTCAGGGAAGTTCAGGTCGCAGCTGTGCGGTGCTCAAATGCGACAAGAATTAGAGAAAGTTTAAAAATGGGAAGCTAACCGAGTGCGAAATTCACTCGCTTTTGACTCTTGAAGCCTGTTTGTGTGAGAAGCCGTACTCCCTACACAGGTTTCCGTAAGCAATGCGAAGGAATCCGTCGCCAGTGGGTATAAATATTAACAGAAAGGACTTTGAAGTCAAGAAACATTATCATTATGTACTTTGGCGTAAAATTTAATGAGTGAAAACATGACTTTGTAAACAGGGTAAGATTGAGGGCTCCCGTTTACTACGGCTTTTATGCTGCAATCGAACTTATACTGACAAAACTAAGTTGAAAAACTATCGAAAGTACAAAAATACATCATACCTTCATCTGTCAGATATGGCCATTGTCTTACCTCATCTACCCATGTATCCATGCTTTATTTTATTGATCTAGAATAAAGTAAATGGAACAATATTAGGGCATATCTAATATCTTACATTCATTTTGTACACAGAGCCAATCGCGGTCAGCGCGCTTGCCCACCGCAGCAATGGCGTCGCCGATAGAGGGCCAAATACATAAACCAGAGGTGAAATTGGTCTATAGGCTCATGTACAAAATTAGCCATACAAGAGCAATGCGCAAATGGTACTTAGATGATATCATAAAGAGGTAAGTCAAACTTGTGTGATCAATATCAGTATATGATGAGGGGCCCTTTTTGGTTGCTGAAATGATTTTTTTTATTGAATTTTATTTCACTTTCCTATTGGGTATAGATAATAATAATTACATTGGATGGCTTTATTACATGGAATACCAGAAATATTCCACTTGTTAGGACCAATATTGCACGAATCGAAAACATCTTCAGTTCATGCAATATTGGTCCTAACTCGTGGAATATTCTCTGGTATCCATTCAGAGCCATCCAATATGATATAAATATTTATAGTATACAAATACACTTTTCCTTGAGAGTTTCTGGTTAAAACTATGGGCAAGAGGTGACTCCGAAATAGTACTATTCACTGAGCTACGCATCCCCGAAGTGAATGGTACTATTGGAGGCACTGAGGCCCATAGTTCTAACCTGAAACTCGAAATTATGGCAGAATATATTTGTTTGATATTTTGGATCAAAATCTATATGTATTTTCATATGTAGTTTATTTTCTTATATTCTGTGCATATGTGATTGCTGTTTGACAGGTATTCATATTCTATTTTAATTTTTTAAAATTGATACAGTCCCATTATAAGTCAGCCAAGTAGGTCATTTGAACTTTTACCGTGTTTGAATAAATCAGTGAAATCACATCAAATCAATATTCGTTATTTCATATTCATGTCCTTATCGAATGCTTTATGACACTAAACGTTGTACGGATAAACTGCAAAGTGATCATAAATTGAGAAACGCAGTAGCCGTGACACCACGAGAATTACCCATGATGCGCACCTGAGCTCTCGTATGCCCACTGAATATTTCATTTCGCGCATAGATTTCGCGTATTGTGACATCATTTCACAAATAGTATATACTGTTTGCAAAATGTCATCATAAAATTGAAGTCATTTCCCAAATATTATCGCTTCATGCCGAAATTCTGAAAAAGCTGACAATACAAATGATCACGTGAAGGTCTTTAAGCCAATCACTAAAGGATTGATCTCTGATCCAAAATATAATACTGAATATTTAGGAGCACAAAAATTTAGAAATCAATCTTACTGATTGTAATTTCTTAATGTAAGTTTTGAGTTGTCCCTAATAGTAGTCAACTAATTCATTTCTAATCAGAAAATTAGAATGCATAGCATGTACACAAGCACATGTTAGAAAAGAATATGAAAAAAATTCAGGTTCACCAGAAGTAGAACATTCTGGTAGGAGCAGACCGACTTTAAGTTCCCTTTCAAAGTACCTCATCTCATCAGACATGAGGTTCAGCCTACTTTTATGACAAGGTACCTCAATACAGAGATTGCCATGTTACTATTCAGCTTGGTAATACAAACAAGTTTGCTGCCATAGTGTAGAAAGTAAATGGCTCCAGACTCTATTCACCTTGGTACATGAGAAGAAAATGAATTCACTCACCGTCTTCCAGTCCAGACCAAATTGTATGCACTTAAGCTTTCTGGGGGTATGGAAAGTTCACCTTCATCCAACACTGGCTAAAATCAGAGGTAAAATGTCATATGGGACATTTGATGAATGTGATTTGTGTAAAGCTAAATGGATTATAAATCTCAATTCATTTTGAATTAGGCAAGAGCCTGTCTGAAAGTTCTTGCATGCTTTTAGCTCTAGAGTACACTTCAGGCATGTACCATTATAGTCAATTACATATGAATATAGAATTATTTCATCACTGCAAATCTACAGTAGATCTAGATCCTTAAGATGTTTTGTAATATTAATTCATACTGCTCCATTTTGCCATCCTAACTTTCTTTGCCAGTACTCACTGTTTAATAAATACTATGTAATGCTGGGGTTGCAGACCTCCCAACCATTCTGAATTTGGAGGAAAGAATATGAATTTTGACCATTCCAAGCTCTTGTTTCGATATAATTTCCTTATTTTTCTTGATAAAAATTTACTACATACTCCTATGGGAAATGCTGTTTCTTGATTTTGAGCAAAATCCCTATTTTTCAATCAGAAAGGTTGGAAGGTCTGGGGTTCAACATGATCCCTTGATAATCTTGTTTTAACATTCGTGGGGTTGTATCACCCATTCCACCTCACTGCTTCTTGAAGAATGAGAACCCTAGGCCTATGACATAAGAATTAACAACAACAACAACAACAACAAAAACAAACAAAAACCAAACAATCACTCTAACACTAACAACCACAACCACTTTACAAGTCTATAGCATCTCTTGTATTAATTACAAAATTGGTTTGTCTAACTTTACTATGGATTAGGATTATGTGCAATAGGCAATGATTAGAAGGGATCTCTTTTGAATTACATTAGTGAAAATCAGGTGATAAGAGAGAGTTTTAAATTGAATTCTTGAAGATGATGTGCATACATGGTATGAGGAAACGTTGATGCTAGGGAAGAGGAAGTGTGCTTCATGTGATGATCACTCAGGTCTTCACAAATTTAGAAATCAAGTGAAAAGATGAGAAAACATTCTACAGGGAGCATCAATGATGGGAATGAGAGAGACGTGTTCCTTCTTCTAGCAGGGCAATCGATTTCTAAAGAGTTCACAGAGTGACTGTTGTCTCTTGAGAACCAGTGTGTAGTACATTGTTTTGGGAGCTTTAAATGGCATTTAGACATCAATTTTCTTGACTGTATTGGGTTATATATGTATGTGATAAGCATGCATATGGTTAGTATATCTTGATCAATTTATCGTCATTTTTACGAACTGGCGAATCTGTACGCTATGCGCAAAAACGCTTTTATAAAACGGGTCGGCAGTATGACTTTGTAGTGGAAAATTTGTTAAAACCCCTCCAAATTTCCTCGGATCGCACAAAGAGGCAACATCTGCTTTCTATTATGACATCACAAGTGTAGCCAGTGTGATGCGCCCCTGAGTAAGCGCATCAAAATCCTTGTGATAGACTTCTCTTTGAAAGAACGCGTATTTCATGGCGTCTCAGTTTTTACGCACTAGAGGTAAAGTGATACATCCAAAATGCACAGTGCTGCACCCAAAAATGCACGGTTGGAAGGTTGTGTAGAATTAAAGCATGAACACGTGACATGCATAAGTACTCGCTATTGGCTACATCCTTGAACCCGTTTTATGAAATGTAATATTAAAACTTAAGTCATCCAATTGATGCAGACATATAGAAAAAGAGGGAGAGAGGGATAGATAGATAGAGACAGAGAGAGAAAGAGAGAGTTAAATAGAGGAAAGAAATCTGGATTTAAAAAATTCCTATTCAACTGACAAAATTTACTAATGAATTATACTGCGTGACAATATTTTTTCCTTATGGCAGGCAGATATCCCTTTTTAAGGGTTGGATAAATGGGGATCACTTGCAAGGAAGATAGACCAAAGATGCTACATACATGTAGGTCAGGAACAACCTCCAGAGATACTGAAGGAGTGATGCTAAGAAGATGTTGAAAACCTCTGCACAGAGGGACTTGATGGCAGGTTTTACCTTAGACATAGGTCTTGCTTACATGACTGACCTCATTGATCGCCAGCGTAAAAACTACAATTATTTCTGCATTTATAAAGCCCCTGGTAAAACACAAGAAGTATTACTGCCTACGTTTATGTTATTGATTTTATTCTGCTTGTAGCCATGGTCTAATGATGGTTGTATTGATTGGTTCCTATGTGCAAAAGAGTAAGAAGTCATATCGCAGGAGAGAGAGAGAGAGAGAGAGAGAGAGAGAGAGAGAGAGATAAAGACACAGAGAGAAAAGGGGATAGAGAATAAGACTAGAAAATATATGTTCATGTAGAGTGCAAAGATCAAATATTATGGCCTTTCATCTTTTAATTAATCATGTTAGTAGTTATTACGCCATATCAATTTTATCATTGAGTAGAGAAATTATGTTTGGATTATTATCTCAGTAATAACAAAAGCAACAGCGAAAATGTTAACAGCAATATGATGAGGTTGATAAGTTAGAATCAGAGTGATTGGGTTCGCTTTTCCCCTCCCAGGCCTACAGTGTAGGTGACGCCAAATACTTGATGATAATAGTAGTAATAATAATGATAATAATAATGATGATAATGATGATGATTATGGGAATGATAATGATAATAATGATAAATACAATATTGATGATAATAATTTTCTTAAGAATGATAATAGTAATGATAATAAAGATAATAATACCATACCATCTAGAATATTAATTTTGATGATGCCTTCAATAACTTTTCTCTATATCATTACATTGTGTTGCAATTCATCTTCAGAGAGAAAGATTTTGCTCCAGATGCCTAAAATAACATCAATTACTCTTAAATTTCTGTCACGACTTTCCAGACGATCCACAGTAATTCTGAATCTAGCTCTTTGATTAGACTCTTTCCCATCCTTCTCCCTGGCCCTCTACATAAAAGTGACGCCCCTCTGTGATCTTATCGTCTACATCACTCCCATTTTCACTGAGATTGAGGCCATAAACCGGGCTCAGTCTCAATCCACTGTGAATCAATTGACTTTTGATTTAATGGAAACTTCTTTTCTCTGTGGAAGAAAACTGTTCAATTGTGTGATTGTTGGAAGATAAATGTGATAGTTATCTTGGATCCATTGGTACCCCTTTGCACTTCCATCCTCAGTAGTTTCTTGTTCTTTATACATCTCTCTCAACAGAGTTTACATATAAAGCATGCTTCATTTTTCCTTGTGGGAACGCTAATTTTAGAGAAGTTATGGACAACAAAGGTTTCTATGTTATTTCTTAATGGGATAATCATTGGAATTGGAGTCATTCTAAATGAGCTGTTAGGGAATGATTTGCCCTATATCTCTAAAGATTGAAAAAATACTATAATTGTGTTCATTATATTTGTCCACTTTTGTTGAGCCACAGAGGTGGAATGAGATTAAGCGTTGCGTCTGTCTGTCCGTCCGTCCATCCATCTGTGATGCTTATAACTTGAATAACTTTGTGACCATTTGTCCGTTTGTCAAATGTTAAAATTTACCTGCAAATTTCCAATAATCTCTAATAATCATAAGTTGGAAGCTAAAGGGGGGTACCCAATGCTGAAACAATGTTAGTTCATTTAAAAGAGCATGATTTTATTAGCAGAAAATCATCTGCCTAAAATTTTTTAAGAAGTCTTGTTGCCAAGGAAACCCCCAAATGTGGTAAGATTTCAGAATATTTTTGACCCCTCAGCTGTGACCCAGTTTCAACTGGGTACCCACTTTGACGTCAAAGTGGGTACCTTGTCACACAATTCTAGCAAAATGCGCGCAAGGTATAATACAAATTGTACTGTCTAGCGCGCAGCACAGCTGCAATGCGCGAAGCTGACTACCCACTTTTAAGTCATACCTCATGCTCGAATTTTTTGGTGAACTCTTGACTGTTTATGAGAATATCAGCCAAAGTGCATTGATTTTGATTGAAAATCATCAAATTTTTTAATGTTATTCTTCTTAGAATTCTATTCTCGATCATATATCCAAAAAAAATTTACCATTGTGTAATCACTTTAAGGGAAATAGTTGCCTTCATTTTTTTTGTGCCTAAAACACTAGGATGTCTTTTTATTCCCTGTGTTGTACAATGTAGGATAATTAGTAACCAACAAAGCAATTAAAACATGATCATATATGGGTGAGTGCAAGCTATTTTGTCCCATACATACCATCATATGAGATTGTGGTGTATGTGATAATTGTTTAAAGTTTTTAGTCTTGCTAAAGCTTTGATAAGGAAAAAATAATGAATTACTATGATTATTTCTAGTCAACTTATGTATAGTAACTCCACAAGTTTCAGTAACTTTGGGGCACCATTTGACCATGTGACTTGTGTTATACCCGACAATAGCACTTTCAATGAATGGAAAGGAAAGGAAGTTACTTATACGATAGGTAGGGCCAAAAAGTTACAATAGGACATTTCTTCCCATTACTCATCACCTGGAAAACAAACTACTTCAGCCCCCGCAATTTTCTTTGAGCTGAATATGTGTTGTTTTCATCAGAAATCACAGTGGCCACAATCTAAATACACATTGCTTCTCTCATTAATCAAAGGCGAATAAACTTCCATGAATCTCAATATCCCCTTCACTTTAACACCTTCTTTGCTGTCTCTCTATGTTTTCATAGCTTTAACTTGGATTGTGATTCTTGATCTGAAGCCACTTTCTCCTCCTGTGCCATCTCCTGTAGTAACCCATTTCTAGTCTATGATACCATAAGAAACTCTGCTGATGGCTTAATTTGTAGAGGAAGTGGGATACATAAACTGTATATATGCAGAATATATAACATTCACTATGAATATGACGGACAAAGAAAGCAGACAAAATAAACAACCCCTCATTCTACCCTTCACAATGGTTCTGGTAGTCAAAAGAACATCCCTTCACTGCTATGTGTCACATGCATATTCACCTGGAACTACATGATTAAACGTAATAGCTGTGAAGGGATGTTCTTTTGACTACCAGAACCATTGTGAAGAGTAGAATGAGAGGTTGTTTATTTTGTCCGCTTTCTTTGTCCGCCAAGTTCATAGTGATTTGATTTGTTTTCGCATTCACAAGAGTTGACCATGATTCCTTTATTCAGGTTTACTTCTAAAAAATTCCTCACCATTTTTTTTTTCACAGTTCATGCAGGTTGAAGTTCATGTACAGTGTTGATAATCTCACATTGTCTGTCTTGCATAAAAGATACATTCATAAGATCATTTGATCATGATTTGTGGTGAATTTCAGTGTAAGTGTTTGAAATGAACTCAATGTAATAGGTACATTCTAGGGGCGGATCCAGGGGGTGGCTGAATTGGCTGTGGTCCCCCTTTTGAAAAGTAGAAAAAGCAAAATTTTCGGGTAAATTACACCCGAAAATGCCAAGGACCTATTTATTTATTTTTTTTTTTTGTAAAACAGACTCCTGAAAATGCCAACCAGCCTCCCCCCCCCTTTTGAGAAATTTTGAATCCAGCCCCATCTCATTGCTTCATACACTTATCGCTTAAGTAGAATTTTCATTGGTTTTACGCGTGTGTTGGCACTTGACTTTACGTCGCGGCCAGGGATCACAAGTCTTTTTTGCTTTTCATTTGTTTAACCCATTCATGACAGAGGGTCCACATTGTGTGGTTTGGTCTAATAACTTTTGATGCAAAGCCCTAAAAATCCTACCAAATACGTGAGCAGAAAGAGCAAAAAATTCTACACTTACTGTGCCCATTTTTGTTGCATAAATATATGTTGTTTGATGCTGAAATTTTTTTAAAGGAAAATAAGCATTAAAATCCTTAAATTGGCAATGCAATGAAAATGTTAAAATTACTGTTTTTCCATGCAAATTGGCAACTTTATGACTTCTCATCATACATTCTGTCAATTTATATTTATTTCAGATTTATGATGTTTTATAAGAAAAATGTAGCAATAAAAGAAAAATGTTGGTGTTGCCAATTTGAAGAATAAAAGCTGATCAAATCAGGCTTTAAATAATTTCTGTCATGAATGGGTTAATATTCAACTTGAGGAGGAGAAATCTTATGTCATCTTAGTTTGACTTTTATTTTGCTACTGACTACATGTAGCTAAAACAAGAAAATCTTATGGCATCTTAGTTTTACTTTTATTTTGCTACTGACTACATGTAGCTAAAACAAGAAAATCTTATGGCATCTTAGTTTTACTTTTATTTTGCTACTGACTACATGTAGCTAAAACAAAATCTTATGGCATCTTAGTTTTACTTTTATTTTGCTACTGACTACATGTAGCTAAAACAAAATCTTATGGCATCTTAGTTTTACTTTTATTTTGCTACTGACTACATGTAGCTAAAACAAGAAAATCTTATGGCATCTTAGTTTTACTTTTATTTTGCTACTGACTACATGTAGCTAAAACAAGAAAATCTTATGGCATCTTAGTTTTACTTTTATTTTGCTACTGACTACATGTAGCTAAAACAAGAAAATCTTATGGCATCTTAGTTTTACTTTTATTTTGCTACTGACTACATGTAGCTAAAACAAGAAAATCTTATGGCATCTTAGTTTTACTTTTATTTTGCTACTGACTACATGTAGCTGAAACAAGAAAATCTTATGGCATCTTAGTTTTACTTTTATTTTGCTACTGACTACATGTAGCTAAAACAAGGAAATCTGACAAATAGTTTAAGAGGGCCTGCCAAACCCTCAAAACGGGCCTCAAAACTGTACCAAGCTTTAATCTCTATTCAAAGTTACCTGTCATTTTACATAGCCAAATTTTATGAATTTTGCACTTACGTGTAGCTATTGAGTAAAACAAAGTTGTCCACATCTTGTCTATATCAAAAAAGGAGGGGGGGGGGGAGATAAGGGAGATTTTAAAAAATGTAAACACCTAAATGATTTCCTCAGTTTACTGGTTTCTGACTAACTATAATATTTATATCATGTGAAATGGTACAGTGTATGCATGATTTTTAAACAGGACACTAACTGCTAACCTTCCCATCCCATAATTGTAAAGTAAAGATAGGATTCTGGCTATGCTTCATAAACATTAATTTTGAAAATGAATATTGTTATAAAAAAACACTTGATGCCTTTTATTGTAGTACATTCACATTGTTAATCATTTTGAGTAGCAATAAAATAAAAGTTTATTTAGTGTGAATTAAATTGTTGCTGGTACATGATTTTTGCTATCATAGACAGTTTGTCAAAGACAAAAAAGCCCCTGATGGTAGTCACAGACATTGTGAAATATTTAGCTTAATGGGCTGGGGAATGCCTGCTTCATGAGGCTAAAAGCATTTATTTTTTGTTGAGAAGTAATTATCCATGCAAGCTGTAAGTGTGAACATCTGGAATTTTTCAGCATTACTGTGCCAAGGGACTACACTGTCTTCACCCAACTTCTGATTTCTAGATAATCTTCACACATTTTCAGATCAAATATTTAACCTTAAAATTGGCACAGTAATCTAGAAATGATGAAGTGTAAACTGTGTGGCAAGAAAGCCAAACATCTAGTGAGAAGGAATAAATGATTACTGATATCCTGGAGAAAGTTAGATTATGTCATTCAGTGAACATTATAATAAAATAATCATGACCAGATTTTATTACATTTATGCTCTGATGACTAACTTTTCAAAGAAAAGAGTAAGGAAATATATTTGAAAGCAAGATGCAGAAAAAAGAGCTACAGATATAAGAGGCAAATATAGGAGGGGAGGGAGACAATGAGTGCCATAGATCTGTGTGTGTGTGTGGGGGGGGGGGGGGAGAGATATGTATAGTGGTAGGATGAGGAGAAAGACACACATTAATGTTGGGATACAGATGACATACATCCACATTTATGTGGATTCAAATGTTAATCACTCTAAAGTAGCCATTAACTTTGTATTCTGGTATGTTTCATATGAGCTCCAGTAGATGTTAAACCTCCTGTTATAGCCTCCTTGTTAGCTTACTCCTCTCCACCTACCACCACCACCACCACCACCATCATCCGCTGATGATGCAGGAAGACATGATGAATGGTTTAATCAGATGCTCTAACCCCATTCCTCCACCTGAAGACCTGACATTAATGCATCGAACAGCCCAAGATGAGGAAGGGAAAATGATGAGGGTAGGAGATAAATAGGGAGGAGAAATGACGATGCACGTTTAGGTGTCAGACAATGTCCTGGTAGAATGGATGAATGCTAACATGCAGGCCTGCTGCTAAGCTCCATCTGCCACCGAGTTACAAACTTGTTTATTCAACTTTACCACATACCTCTGTTTGCACATTAAATTATAAAGAGATAAGTTTATATATCGGGGTGTTCCCCTCTCTTATTAGTCATTAAACTCTATTTCATTTGAGTATTGGTGGTAGAGCACACCTCATGTTGGTATTGAAAATAGACGCTCTTTCATATATCATTACTATTTTGTCCTCTGTCCCTGATATCAGTATTGGTGAAAGATTGAAACTTGTGCATGGTGGTATGAAAAGTAGACCCTCTCTCATATTTATATTAGAATTAGACCCTCTGTGATAGACACTCCCTCTATATTCTATAGTGGTATTGGTAACAGACCCTCCCTCATACTGGTAGTGGTACTATCCTTCTCTCACACTCATTGACTTATTTATATTGGTATAAGACACTCTCTCATATTGGTATTGGTATAAGACCCTCTCTTATATTGGTATTGGCAGTAGATCTTATTTAGATGGGTATTGACAGTATCTCTCATGTTGGATTGATAGCAGAAGTAGCATGACACTATGTTCCCATTCATTGTTTCACTTCATTTAAAAGTATCTGAAATTGCATTCATAGTAGGTAATGACATGCAATACAGCCATTTTCTGTGGAAAAGACCTTTTCATACTATTATTTAACAGTTTGATACATCTGCTGATATCACAACTTGTGAAACTGCTTTTGGAGAATAGAAGTTAGGAAGTTGGTATTAATGATATGCATGTAATTGTCTTTATATTAGTAGATATTCCAGTCTGTGCCTATACCTTGCTCATGTTTTAGCCCAAAACATTGTAAGAATTTTCATCACCCTCTTCCACATTAAGAGATAAGATGAGATAAGATGTGTTTGACTGGTTCTTCATAGTTTGTCAAGCATGGCTACACCCGTCCTCAGCCACAAGACTCGCTTCATTGCTGGTGATATTAAAAACTAGGCGAGCGCATCTGTGATGATGTTAATTATCGTTGAGAAGTCATGGGTTGTATTCTACGCCGTCTGTCATGGGCTTGTCTGTATGAGATCTAGACATAGCATCAATGACCAGTTCAGCAGCCATGCTTACATGATAATCTTAACCAATATAATGCCAACAAATTGAAATATATTGCAAATGAAGATTTGCAAGACACGTTTCCCATCAAAATTCTTGTTTTCTTTTTGATCTTATTAGAATTCTTTGGTCCACTTTGATTCATTAACCTGTCTTGGAATTTTAAGAATGAAGACAAAAATTTCTTTGTCAAATTATATATTAGATAGAGTATCACATTCTTTGGGCAGCTTGTACTGCCTACGGCACTTTAAAAATTTATGAGAATGTGTGATAAATAGTCTGAGAATAAAATAGACTTTGAAAGAAGTCAGTTGTAATGAATGATCATCTACCACAGTCTCCATCTGTCCAAAACTCTTTTGTTTTCTTCTACATTAAACTAAGTAAGATGAAGATTGTTGATCAGCAGAGAAAGTTGAGAAACATGTCAGAAGAATAGTAGAAAAATGCCACTCTTGCATTACACAGTACAGTTACTCAGTTTCATTTTCATTGCCAAAGGTCCTCCAATAGCTGTATGTAGCTTTTGCTGATATGGCTTTGATATGGCTTAAACTGATTACACAATGGTGAAATTTTTTTTTATATGATCGAGAATAGAATTCTAAGAACAATAACATTAAAAATTTAATGATTTTCAATCAAAATCAATGCATTTTGGCAAATTATTTGTGATTATTCAAGAGTTGATCTAAAAATTTGAGTATGAGGTATGACGTAGAAGTGGTTACCCAGCTTTGTGCATTGCAGTTGTAGCACGCGCTAGACTGTATAATATGTATTATACCTATACTATACTATACAATACATGTACGTGTATGTACAATACCTTGCGCGGGCATTTTGCTAGAACTGCGCGACAAGGTAACCACAATGACATCATTGTGGGTACACAACTGAAACTTGGACACAGCTGAAGGGCCAAAAATAGGCTGAAATCTGACCATATTTTGGGTTTTTCTTAGCAACACAACTTTTTAAAAACTTTAGGCAGATGATTTTCTGCTAATAAAATCATGCTCTTTTAAATGAAGGAACATTGTTTCAGTATTGGGTACCCCCTTTGATTTCTAATAGATAATTTGACATGCTTAAGAACTGTCTTTATTTGGGTGGAATTATTTGATTTTCACCATGTACTCGCTCTATACCGGTACACCTCAATCTAGTCTAACAGAGAAACTAAAGTGCAACAGCTGAAAGTTTGTAACCGATTTTCAAGATACTACTAACCCAGTAGAAGATGAACACATTTTGACAGGATGATAAGGTTCAGTGTCCTTATGGAAGGGGAGTCATGTGATGTTAGCTATAAACTAATATTGAGGATCAGTAATTATTTTCCTTCTTCATGGGGGTCCTTGTATGTTAACCATCATCAGAGAGCTTGGATGCATATAGGAGTCTTTGCAGTTTAGGAAGCCATGATGAAGGGAGGAAGTATTACCCATGTTGTTTTGGCACTGTTGTAGGTGTTGTTTACAAATGATAGGGTGTAGCATGTCAAGGTTAACCTGGCGTAGGTAGTGTGTTTGGTCAGTAACACAGGATGAAAGAGATCCTTTTGATCCTGGCTATAGGAGATGATAAACGAGAAGGACCATGCGCAAATATTATCAGTTATGAGGGTGATGAAAAAATAATTGAATTATCTTAAGATGGCCATCACTTTGAATGTGACACGGCATATTAGCATGAAATATGTAATCCTTGTTCACTTGCTGAGCTTAAATGTTTACAGGGAGAATTTTCACAATACATGTCAAATGAATCTGAATCTAAGGTAGATGTTGACATGTGGACTTTACATGCCTTGGGGCTGTAAAGAATAATTTCCTGATTTAAATGATACATCCTCCTCACTACCATTGTTACTGTCATCATCATTCTTGTGGTCAGTGGTCATCATCACCATCATCATCATCATCATCATCATCATCATCACCATCATCGTGACCATCATCATCATCACTATCATCATCATCATCATAATAATTATCACTGTCATGGTCAGTGGTCATCTTCCTTATAACCATCATCACAATTGTCCTCATCATTGTCATGGTAATCATTATCATCATAACCATCATCATTGTCATCATCATCATCATCATCATCACCATCATAAAAATGGATAATACATTCCTATAAGAGCATTGTAATCATTTATCATCAAATTTGAAAATTCAATTTAATTCTCTCTCATCATCATGAAAGCTACTTAATACCTGTAAATATTGAACAAACAGAAAAATACAGAAAAACATTGCTTTTTTAATAGTATCATTTTGTTTTTGTTGCCATCATTGTCATTATCATCATCATATCTATCCTCTCATCATGTTATATCATCATGTTACATGTATATCATGTGATCATCATAATCGTCTTGAAGTATTTTGTACCTTATTTGTGCATATGTGCATGCATGCATTATTTCTTTGTAATGTAATAAAGAGAGAGAGAGAGAGAGAGAGAGACAGAGAGAGATGGAGAGAGAGAGAGAGAGAGAGGGAGGGAGAGAGAGAAGATGGTAAAATGCTTAAACCTTGTACATGATGTGTAATGAAGCATTACTTTACATGTTGTCATTGATAGATGATCCTAAATCCACATCTGCATGTCTGAATGTGATATGTGACGTAAGCAGTGAGTCAACAATATAAATGACATTGAGAAACATTAAAATTCCCATTGACATCAATGTTTGTGTCTTATTTAGACTTTGTTCTTTGTATTGTGATAGAAAAATGATTTTTAGAATAAGGACCATACGTGGTGATGGACTATAATTACTGTTTTAGTCATACAGAACACTGTATGTAGTAATTTGCTAGACATCTCATCTTTTGGTCAAAACTGACATAATTAAGATAATAAATAGAGATATAGGAGTTTTATCTATAAGATTATTTCCACCAAGAATGTAATAACAAATAAATACATATAATTTTCCTGCATCATTTTTCAACACAAGGGATGGTTGCCTGTTAAAGATGATTGTGTGGTGTAGTTTGATGATGTTAAACAGGCAATATGGCTATCTCTTTTAGTTGATTGGGTCCTGTCTGATTGTGACAATGGATACATAGATCATGTCTGCATGATGTCACTTTCACTTACTACATACTCTTCTAAACTATCACCTCACTTCACTGCAGGCCAACAGAACAGGTTGCACTTTAGTAAAACACCCAAGTAAGATGAGGTTAAAAAGCAGTAATAGTAATGCATGTATGCAATTCAACAAACATGTGGTGGTCAAAATAGACTAAACTTTTCTGGTTTCTTGCAAATAATGGATACCCAATCTTTGTTTATTGTGCCTTTGTGTATTTACAATTGCACTCCATTTAGTAGTAGTTTTGTGAGTTGCTTGAATTATAAAACTACATTCACCCATTTCATTTTTTGTTAAAATTCAAATAATGGCTCCATGGAGAAGTACATAATTGTTGAATGACAATTGTGTGGTCTTTTTTTTTTCTAGTTAACATGATGATGTAAGAAGTAAATGCATTTTCAATAGGAAGCCTTATAAGAGTATCCACCCAGAATACCTAAAGGTGCTATACATGTACATACCAAATAGGACCCATACTCTCCAGTAATTGAGCCAGGAAACATGCTGAAACTGTATAATACTCCATGGTTGTAGAAACCAGTATGATCCATGTAACTGTTCATTCACTTCTGTTTGTCTGTCTGTCTGTTTGTGTGTATATATATATGTTTGTTTGTACATGTCTGTCTGTCTGTCTGTCTCTCCTCTGTCTGGTTTGGTTTGGTTTTATTTTCTGTAATGAAAAACACATATGTCTAACAAACATAAATATAAATATCTGTGTATAAAAATCAAAGTTCAGTTGAAAAATATGGCTGAAAAGCTCTATTATAAGAAACATTAAAATTCCTCTTTTCTTCCTACAGGTCCCAAAATCTTATCTCCCTCCGTTTCTTTTTCAGTCATTTCTTTATAGATTTTAAGATTCTTGATAATTATAACCTTTATTTTCAATTGACTTTCAGTCCTGACAGTCCTCTTTTATTTCTTTTCAATGTATCTCTGTCTTATATGCCCTTTTTTCTTCTCATATTCATTGCTCTTGCTCTCTCTTTCTTATATTTTATGCTACTCTAGCTTTGATTCCTGTTTTAAAACATTCTATAAGACCTTCATTATAGTTATTTTGGGAAATCCTATCACTTCTGTCATCAAATTGCAACTTCCATATTATTCAACATTCTCTACACTGCAAAAAATGTTGGTCGAAAAAGATGACCAGTTTTTGACAAAGGTTGGTACTTTATTGAACATAAGAAACAGTTGGTCAAAAATTTTGACCGGCAAGGGTTAGGCAAAAATTGTGACCAATTGTTGGTCGAAATTTTGACCAACTGTTGATCAAAACACCAACAGGTGGTCAAAATTTTGACCAATAGTTGCTCAAATCAAGAGTTTGCCCAATTGTTGAGCTAAACTTGACCAACAAATTAATAAAACAGTTTGCACAACAGATATACAAAAAGAAATGCCCAACTTGTTTGCAGTGTAGTAGAATGTAGGTTTAAAATAGTTGCATTGTTTCTCTATTTCATTACCATTTTTTGAAGGTTTAGTTTGATAATATGCCTCGGTGCTGACTGAAATAAATTGTTTTGCGTAAACTGTAAATCTGTTCACCTATACGTTCTGTAAGAATGATAGATGTTGTGAGACACAGAGCAGAGGGTTTGATATCTGCCCTTCTGCTCAGATCAAGATAAATTGTTCTCTCATGTGTAAAGAACCTTGAATGCATCTAAGGATTCTATTCAATCTCGAATAGCTAATAGCTGATTTCACACAACTTCAAACTTAAAGACCATGTTGACTTTTGGAAAATGTAAATTTGCCTTTTGCTGTCTTTAGCTTTTTTATGGCTTTCTTTATTTCTATTACTTTTGCAAGTTAAAGTAGCCAAAGATGATTTGTGAATTGCTTAGGTAATTATTAGATTTTTACACCACCCATGTAAGATGAAATGTAATGGCTTTCAGTGGGTTAAAGTATATAATACAATTTCTCATGATATGCAGCTACATGTATTTCTTGTATATTAGCTAGATAATTTAAATTATGATTATATTTACTGGTCTGTTGAACTGGTTGAACATTTTCTTATTTGGGATGACTATACAGTCTCTGTTGTGAAACAAGTGAACATTCCCTTTAACTTTAATCCATTCTGCATCTTCTTTACATCTTGAATAGTTTTCAGCAGAGAAGTAGATTGATTTGACATGGGTTGCATTGTAAATAGGGAGAAGCCTCTAAATTAATTGCACAAGTCTTTATGCTTTTTGCCAGCATGTGAATGCACAGCATTTCAATTATTTGGTTTAGAGCTTACAATTGTACACTGTGCATAATTATATTAGGTTTCCTAGAAATATTATTTCACATAAAAATACCCCATCTGTAACATATCATTTAACCCTCATTGTACCATTTACATTTTTTTGTTTCTATAAAAAAAGATTCCTAAAGATTCATTTACTCTGTACTTTTAAATGAGATTTGCTGGTTTTTTTAATGAAAGAAATGATTTTGTGATACTTTGTTTACAAATTATTTTTATAAACTGTCAGATTTCAAGGAGATAGAGATATTGTTTCTTTGAAAATATGTCTTGAACCTTCAGATATTGTTCAAATATCATGCAGGAGCAAATGGATTTAGCAAAGCAAGCTTCTTTACAGGGATGTAGTGCTGATCAGAGATTATAAAACTAAAGGAATTGCATAAAAATCATGTGTAGATTCCACACATTTAAAAGGTGATGAATGGATATACTTATGAATGGACTTTCACACACATACTCAATCATATAAAATACAGGTGGATATCTTAAGGAGTCAAACTATATAAGAGAATAGTGTGAAATAATCTATTCTGAATAAAGGAGAAGTTTGGATAGTGAAACCGAAGTGAGATTATTCTGGTAGAATGGATACATCAACATATTTGACATAGTGATTCCGGTGTTTTCTCTCTTTTGAATGACTGTACATGCATCGTGGAGAGATTAAGCATTAGCTGATATCTATCAGTATAAGCTTTATTGTGTAAATCATACAAACACTTAGAAATGCAAGTGATGACAAAGATGTACTTCTCCATAAACATTGAATCCCAGTGGTTGTTTTTAATAGATCTTTCTCTAGGATTTGTGCTCGTAGTCTTCGTACTATGCCTCTTGAAAAAGTCTATACTTGCTTTGTATGTACTTTTAAAAAACCCTTATTTTTTACTAATACCTTAGTGACTGAATGTATTTAATTAATTAATGCATAGAATATAGTTTAATCACTTTTTAAGTTTTAAATACTGTAAAAGAAACTTCATACAAAAATGAATTACATAAAACTCACTAGGTATAGCAACCCACCACCTTTTCTTAGAAAATTAGATTGGTCATGTTTTCTTTTGATAATGTTGCATGGAGATGGTTGTGAAATATCATCAACCCTTGCTCAGAGTTGTGATATTATGCCTCACCATTGGTTAGTGCTAATTAGAAATTAATTGCCTGTCACACCTGGTTGCTTGTTTACCATCTAGCTGAAGATTATTGACTTTTTAAAATTCATATTCATTATGGTTTGAGTGCTAACTGAAATACTCTAACATTAGAAAGTAATCTATATTCATTGTGATTTGGGACAAATCCAAATTAGATTAAGAAATTTTAATCAATAAGATTGATTTCTAATTCTGAGAGATTAAGATTTTTATTGAATTTTGGATTTGTAACTGACTCAAGTCGAAAGTCTTTCTGTATTCTGGATTGAAATCATGTATTTGTCCTTTTTGGATGAGATCTTGTAACTCTGTTTTATTTTATGGTTCTTGTTGTAAAATCATGCTCAAAAAGTTTCATTTCGATCTGATTTTTGAACAAAATTCAACAAATAATAGGTTTTTTAAAGAAGTATTACCTTTTGAATCAAGTACTCATAAATTGGTAATAATCGCATATGTAGACCTTAATTCATCTTCTTGATGCATTGTGCGATTGTGTGTGGGGCAATAGTAATAACAATAATGATGATAATAATAATACTAATGATAATACTAATACTACTACTAATAATAATTAATAATTAATAATAATAATAATAATAAGAATAATAATAATAATAATAATAATAATAATAATAATAATAATAATAATAATAATAAATAATAATAATCAATAATAATATAATAATAATAATAATAATAATAATAATGATAATGATAACAAATAATAATAACACATATCACATTATTTTCTAATGTCTCTATACGTGCCTCCAAAGGGCTTTGGATATTATTACCCTGGCTTTAGCCTGGCAGCCATTACAGCACTCAAGCATGACAAGGAATGAATTCCTGCCATGTAGCCGTTTACCTCACCTGGGTTGAGTGTGGCAAATGTAGATTAATGTCTTGTCAAAGGACATTAGTGCTGTGGCAGGGATTTGAACAAATGTGCAGTGAGCATGTACGCAACCCAAAGATCAATACATCTAAGTATGAATTGTGCTTGAGTTCATGACTGTTGTACATGTACATGTATGGCATGTTTAATGTTTCTACAGGACATCTCCCATCAATCATTAATAAGAGGTTTTAATGAGTTGTGTCTATAATGACATTATGATTCAATCATGTCATAGAACATTAATTGGCGATATAATTAGCTTTGCTTATATGAGAGTTTGATTACTAGTATATCATAGTTCAACAAACTCATGAATGTTGCTCGAAAATATCTTTGTAGTACATTTTAACCCGTTGAACACTAGGTCCAAGATAACTTGGGCTAGGGTCTGTGGAAAATAAATCATGCTCAGTGTGTTACATTTTCAAACTGCTTTCATGCAGAAAGTAATAAGATAAATGTAATTAATCATTGATTACTTAATTCTTTAAGTTAGACTTGAACCATTTGCACAGCATATAAAAGCACCTACAGACCTTTATGTGTTTGAAGTAATATGTGATTGCCACCAAACTTTGTAGGTGAAATTCATCCTGAAAATAAGGCAACAAAACACATGTTTTTTTTTTTATCTTGTAGGCATTTTGACTTTTATTTTTGATAGGCTCTCATAAACTAAACTATTTGCACATTCAGCATTAGTTAAAACTTTATAGTGTATGATATCAAAGTACATACAGACATTAATTTTCTGTTTTTGAAGTAATATGTGATTGCCACCAAACTTTGTAGTTGAAATTCATCCTGAAAATAAAGGCAAGGCAACAAAACCCATGTTATTTGTCTTGTAGGCATTTTGACTTTTATTTTTGATGGGCTGTCATATGTGAACCTAGCAGGCTACATAGCATCACGTTTGACTAGGATTATAGGATGTGATTCTGTAATTGCATTATGATGAAGATAGAACCATTTGGTCAATGAAGAAATCATTTCCCTCCAGTAATTCTCAGTGGGATACATTCTGTTGTCTGTACATTGGAGTAAACATGATCTGAGAGGATAGATTGATATACAGATAAAGAAAGCATTTTGATTAAAGGTTTATACCCATTCACATGGAATAGCTCTTTTTAAATGAAATGTGAGAAAGGCAAGGAGAGTGAGCTCAAAAGAGTGATATCTTGTGAATGTATGAATAAAAAACAGACTTCAGACATGCAGGGAACCAGAAGAGGTGTAAAGCATGTGTGTAACAAGCATGTAATGTTGTCTTTAGAGAGGGCAGAATGGTATTAAAGGCATTGGCTAACTTTGTGAGCAGTCAATTAAAAAAATTTTCAAACTAAGATGAAACATGTGTATGGGTTAGTTGTATTTTTGCTCAAATACCCTGAAACCAACCATAATTTGGAATGAAAAACTTGGTAAAATGCAAACCGCGATTGTATTATTTTTGTCTGAGACACAATAAATAAGAGGACCGCATTTTGCTTGAGTTAAAAAATCTGTTATCTGCCTCTATGAGCCATGCGCGCATGCGCTCTCCTTACGTCTATTCTGTGCAACTGACCCTTATATTATATATTTTTCAAACATTGGTTCACATTTCTAATATTTTAAAAATACTTCCTGAGGATATTATACTTTGAAACTTTCAGACTGAGGTTTTTTACACTGTAACCCTAATGCTCATCTTATTTTAGATAAAAAAAATTATAACAATGTTAACCAATGCCTTTTAACTGTTTGTTGAAAGATGGAAGTATGTATCCATCTCCTAACTGTCTGCATTTGTATGGAATAACCTTGTGTACTTTGACTCTACAGGTTCCCTCAACCTTCTTCTGAATGTGTAATTTCATTTCTTTGTGAAAATATTGATTGTATGCCGCACATCCATTGAATTAGTCAAGTAAACAAACTTATGAAACCAGCAATTATGTACAGAGCTATTTGATAGAAAAAAAAAAGCAGAAGAATGATCTCATGCTGAATGGACATGTGTATGATAAATGTATTCTCTGTCGAAATTCCTGTACGTATTCATGTTTCATTTGAAAAAGAATATGCATTGTTGAAAGAGAAATTTGATGTTAATGTTTAAAGTAGAGAGAGAGAGAGAGAGAGAGGAAGGAGAGAGAGAGAGAGAAGAGAGAGAGAGAGTAACTGAACTTTGGCCACAATGGTTGTGTCACAGCTTTTGCTTAGAGCTGAGGTGTTGTTTAGTCATTTTCTGAAGAGGGGTTTTGTACAGGATATGAATTCACATGAATGAAAGACTGTTCTGGAAGGTGCTGTACAAATTTCATCCTTACATGAGGAATTATAGGAATACAAGTTACCAGGTTAGTGGTTTATTCTTTTTTTTTTTTACAGAGTAAAAAAAAAAAAGAAGAAAGGGTATAGATGTGCTTTTGCTTGTGTCCAGACAATAGAACTATACAGGATATGAGTGCAAAGCGGATTAAGAGCTAAGACATAATTATTCCCTGTCTTCTTCTAAAGACCGATTCACCTTCTGATGTGTTGGTATATCATTTCTTTGTGTTCAGGGAGGGTAAAAAAGTAACTTTTTTTTTTTTCTTCATATTTTAAGGAATTAACAGTCTAAAGCTGACACAATTTGAGACAGTGGAATTATGAGTTTTAAGCATGGGAGATTTTAATCTTTGAAGTACACATAGTTTGTTTTTTCAGACACTTAATTGTAGAACATGTATAACAATTTCTGTAATTTTGACATTGGAAATTCTTTTGGTATGAATAACCCACGAACAGTCAGTGGAATAGGTACAGAAAGCTTCATGACTGTTATATGAATTTAACAGTTTTTAGATATAGATAGTGTTTATTCATAGTCTTCTTCTTCATAGAAAAGAAAAATTCCATTCAGGTAAAAAAACATACGTAAAATAAACCAACTTATACAAAGAAATATTCATATCATTGAAATACCTAAACCTAAACATTAATTCAAATAAACGATACCATACATGTGATAATGACTAACAATAACCGTAAAAGACAATGTGATAGAAGACCAAGAGGAAGAGACAGAAAAAAAAGCAGACAGAATATTGGAAGAGTAAGAAGGGAACAAGAGAAGGAGGGACTAGAGAAAGAAAGGTAAAAAGGAAGGCACGAAAACATGAATGAAAGCAGGATTGTTAAAAAGAAGGAAAAGAAGGAAAAGGAAAGGAGAGAGTCAGAAGAAGACGGACCAGGATGAAGGATCAAGATCAAGAGAGAAAGATACATGTAGTATATTAAAAAAATATTTTTTTTTTAAAAGTTTTTATTTGAGGGCTTGCGCA
The DNA here is from genome assembly GCA_029962745.1 of Echinometra lucunter. Lineage (NCBI taxonomy): Eukaryota > Metazoa > Echinodermata > Echinoidea > Camarodonta > Echinometridae > Echinometra > Echinometra lucunter. The sequence goes on along the minus strand of CM057160.1, from coordinate 28,352,444 downwards.
CTGCATCAGGAGAAAAGAAGAAATTATGGCATTCCAGCAGTTTTTGCACTATGAACATGCATTTCTTATTTTTTTTTATTTTGGTCTTTTTTTTTCAAGATTTGAATACATTTTTTATGCCCATAATATGAAAATATAGTAACAGCAATAGTAACCCTTACGTGTTGTATAACACTAACATTTGTGTTCAGACCAGTGCACATATGAGATTAAATGCTAAACATAGAGAGATCAGTCACTCAGTCTGGGCAATCCATTAAGCTGTTTAGGAGAGTAATAAAGATGACATAATGAAGCATTAAAATCACTCCAAGCTAATTTTCAAGAGTAAGAGGAGGTCAGAATGATCTCTCTAAGTACCAATTACTATGACTCTAACCAGGTTATAGGATATTGCCTTGTGGAGGATATCATTCAAGGTAGTTCAAGGTATTATCACTTTCAAAATAACATGTCACTTATTCTCTGTATATTATAGTTAGATAGGGAGGCATATCACGTCAATTAAAGTTATTTCACTTATCAGACTGGCATGTTGTAAAATCAGTTGAATGTACCTTTATTGTGATCATGAAGCGATTACTGCAGGAATGTACACATGAGAAAATTGAAAAAAAAATACACAGGACTACATTTTCATGCTGGCTTTCTTCTCTGTTGCTTTTATGATATATGGAAAATATAGTATACATGTAGAGTAAACAAAATACCTCTGTCAAGAATGATGGTCATTGTTTTAAATCATCGTTTTATCAACTGGCGAATCCATGCGCAGTGTACAGAAATGCAAATTGGAGGAAAATGCATTTACAGAGTTGTTCTTAACGGAATTTGCTTTCTTTTCATAATTTCATTTATCCATATACATCAAAATAAAGCTTATAACATTAGTTTTAAAATGGTGTATATTACCATATACATTAATACAGAATAAGGAAGCACTGGCCATTCAAACACGATTTGATGGCTCATAAAAAAGTTTTTATGCCAGTCTGGAGGGGGCATCAAGTGTTGCACCTGTCCGTCCGTCCGTCCGTCCGTATGTCCCCAAATTGGTTTACGCATGATAACTTGAAGAATATTGGACAGATTTTAATAATTTTTGGTGTGTAGGTATATGACACTTAAATACAGGTCAGGTTCGAATTCTGAGTCCGCAGGACACAGGTCACAGCTCATTATATATGCAAATCAGTCAAAAATGGTTTCCCATCCATATAACTTCTGAAATGTTTGATGGATGATAATTTTTTTTTGGTATGTCACTAGAAACAGTGACATACAGCTCAAGTTTGAATTCATATTAAGCGGGGTCATCCGTGTCCAGTGGACACAAAGCATTTTTTCTAGTCTCCAATGTGCATTCTATACGTGTGCAGATTTGCCAGTTCGTAAAAAGAATGATGAAATGATACTGGAGATACCTGAGAACTTTAACCCCTTGAACACTGAGCAAGAGATAACTTAGGCTTGGTTCTATGGGAAATGCATGTTATACTGAAATTGAATCATGCTCAACAGGTTAAAAATATCATCTTACTAGCTCTTATTCTCAGGAACATCACCGGTGTGGAAGTATGGTATGCCAAATGTAGATTAATGTTTTTCCAGTGGACACGAATGGGTGGTGATGGTGGGGCAAGCCTCAAATAGCATAATAATAGTAATGAAGGAAAGAACTATTTAGTTTAAATTGGTACAACCTTGAAGAAAGACATTTTGTATATGAGATTCATTACTCCTCGCAATATGATAGTTGTTTCTAGCTCAGTACCATTCAGAATAGATGTTTCATTGCCTCCATCTCCTTAATACCTCAAGAATACACAGCTTTGTTTTACTCTAAAATTTAATCAATTGTCCCTCATGTACCCTGTCTTTGGAATTCTTCCACACTTCCAACGAAGAAATGACTGTCACATCCTGTCACTAAAGAGCAATCACCTCTGCTTAGCAACTCAATCACACAAACAGCCTACTCTGATGTGTGTGAACAGAGCCACTGAGTCTGTAACCCAGATCTTATGAACCCTATGTGTGCATTGGGCAGACAACATTAATGAATTTCACATTAGTTTTATTTTCTTATTATTAAGGCAGTTACCAACAGACTTGATTTGACTTCACCATGCAGACGTTATACTGGTGTCTCTGCACATCATTTTTTTTTATCCCTAAGGGATGACGTTGATGCAGACTCTCTGCTGAGAGCTACCAGACAGATTTGACACCCTTCTTGGTCTTGAGAGATAAAACTTTAGATTGATAGTATAACTGCTTAGACAAGCTAGCACCTTCTTAAAATAAACCCTTCATGTATCTCATATAGCTGCTTCTAGGCAACATAGTCATGAAATTATAAAAACCACTATGGGTGTAATATTATTGGAAAAGAAGAAATAACAAACCATATGGTTATTTCATATTCTGAGTCTATATTAAATGCTGACTTTACATGTGTCAGTGTACTTAGAAGTGAAATAGTCATTCTGACAGCTGTGTTTTTTGATACTCTTGTAGATGCTATAGACCTTCTTGATACTTGCACAAACTTGAATGGAGCCACAAGGACATACATTTATATTGCTTGACATTCACAGTAATTTTTTCATGAAATCTAACAAGAAATACAGTGATACTAATATCTTTAAAGCTGGCCATGATTGTAGTGGAATTGAATATTGAGAAAAATGGCTTTATGTCATTTTGAATTGTTGATCATTGTTTAATGATTTATATGCATCATCAAAATCTGAACAAAGTTACTAAACCTGCTGTTATGGCTCTCTGAAGGGCACGATCTGTATGTTTCATTGTTGACATGTGGGTAGAATATATTAAGTTTTATCATTATTTGCAACATGGAAGTCAAGATATTCGACAATTATTTTCTGTCATGACACAACCTCAGGATTACCTTGACACTTTATACATTGTAGTTATCTGCAGGGAAATAATGCATTGCAATTATGGATTAAAGAGTTACCTGCAAAGGAGTGATACACATGTCATGGGATTAAATAGTTATCTGCAAAGGAATAATGCATTATGTCATGGGATTTAATTAAATAGTTTACATGCACAGAAATAAGGATCACGTCATGGGATTAAATAGTTTCTTGCAGAGATATAAATGCATTGCATTATGGGATAA
>CM057160.1:28291822-28348790 GCA_029962745.1 Echinometra lucunter | reverse complement strand
TTATATCATCATGTTACATGTATATCATGTGATCATCATAATCGTCTTGAAGTATTTTGTACCTTGTTTGTGCATATGTGCATGCATTATTTCTTTGTAATGTTAGAGAGAGAGAGAGAGAGAGGACAGAGAGAGATGGAGAGAGAGAGAGGGGGAGGGAGAGAGATGGTAAAATGCTAAAAACCTTGTACATGATGTGTAATGAAGCATTACTTTACATGTTGTCATTGATAGATGATCCTAAATCCACATCTGTCTGAATGTGATATGTGACGTAAGCAGTGAGTCAACAATACAAATGACATTGAGAAACATTAAAAATTTTCCATTGACATCAATGTTTGTGTCTTATTTAGACTTTGTTCTTTGTATTGTGATAGAAAAATGATTTTTAGAATAAGGACCATACGTGGTGATGGACTATAATTACTGTTTTAGTCATACAGAACACTGTATGTAGTAATTTGCTAGACATCTCATCTTTTGGTCAAACTGACATAATTAAGATAATAAATAGAGATATAGGAGTTTTATCTATAAGATTATTTCCACCAAGAATGTAATAACAAATAAATACATATAATTTTCCTGCATCATTTTTCAACACAAGGGATGGTTGCCTGTTAAAGATGATTGTGTGGTGTAGTTTGATGATGTTAAACAGGCAATATGGCTATCTCTTTTAGTTGATTGGGTCCTGTCTGATTGTGACAATGGATACATAGATCATGTCTGCATGATGTCACTTTCACTTACTACATACTCTTCTAAACTATCACCTCACTTCACTGCAGGCCAACAGAACAGGTTGCACTTTAGTAAAACACCCAAGTAAGATGAGGTTAAAAAGCAGTAATAGTAATGCATGTATGCAATTCAACAAACATGTGGTGGTCAAAATAGACTAAACTTTTCTGGTTTCTTGCAAATAATGGATACCCAATCTTTGTTTATTGTGCCTTTGTGTATTTACAATTGCACTCCATTTAGTAGTAGTTTTGTGAGTTTGCTTGAATATAAAACTACATTCACCCCATTTCATTTTTGTTTAAATTCAAATAATGCGCCATGGAGAAGTATATAATTGTTTGAATGACAAGTGTGTGGGTCTTTTTTTTTCTAGTTAACATGATGATGTAGAAGTAAATGCATTTTCAATAGGAAAGCCTTATAAGAGTATCACCCAGAATACCTAAAGGTGCTATACATGTACATACCAAATAGGACCCATACTCTCCAGTAAATTGAGCCAGGAAAACATGCTGAAACTGTATAATACTCCATGGTTGTAGAAACCAGTATGATCCATGTAACTGTTCGTTCACTTTCTGTTTGTCTGTCTGGTCTGTTTGTGTGTATATATATATGTTTGTTTGTACATGTCTGGTCTGTCTGTCTGTCTCTCCTCTGTCTGGTTTGGTTGGTTTTATTTTCTGTAATGAAAACACCACATGTCTAACAAACATAAATATAAATATCTGTGTATAAAAATCAAAGTTCAGTTGAAAAATAATGGCTGAAAAGCTCTATTATAAGAAACATTAAATTCCCTCTTTTCTTCCTACAGGTCCCAAAATCTTATCTCCCTCCGTTTCTTTTTCAGTCATTTCTTATAGATTTTAAGATTCTTGATAATTATAACCTTATTTTCAATTGACTTTCAGTCCTGGACAGTCCTCTTTTATTTCTTTTCAATGTATCTCTGTCTTATATGCCCTTTTTTCTTCTCATATTCATTGCTCTTGCTCTCTCTTTCTTATATTTTATGCTACTCTAGCTTTGATTCCTGTTTTTAAAAATTCTATAAGACCTTCATTAAGGTTATTTTGGGAAATCCTATCACTTCTGTCATCAAATTGCAACTTCCATATTATTCAACATTCTCTACACTGCAAAAAATGTTGGTCGAAAAAGATGACCAGTTTTTGACAAAGGTTGGTACTTTATTGAACATAAGAAACAGTTGGTCAAAAATTTTGACCGGCAAGGGTTAGGCAAAAATTGTGACCAATTGTTGGTCGAATTTTGACCAACTGTTGATCAAAACACCAACAGGTGGTCAAAATTTTGACCAATAGTTTGCTCAATCAAGAGTTTTGCCCAATTGTTGAGCTTACTTGACCAACAAATTAATAAAACAGTTTGCACAACAGATATACAAAAAGAAATGCCCAACTTGTTTGCAGTGTAGTAGAATGTAGGTTTAAAATAGTTGCATTGTTTCTCTATTTCATTACCATTTTTTGAAGGTTTAGTTTGATAATATGCCTCAGTGCTGACTGAAATAAATTGTTTTGCATAAACTGTAAATCTGTTCACCTATACGTTCTGTAAGGATGATAGATGTTGTGAGACACAGAGCAGAGGGTTTGATATCTGCCCTTCTGCTCAGATCAAGATAAATTGTTCTCTCATGTGCTAAAGAACCTTGAATGCATCTAAGGATTCTATTCAATCTCGAATAGCTAATAGCTGATTTCACACAACTTCAAACTTAAAGACCATGTTGACTTTTGGAAAATGTAAATTTGCCTTTTGCTGTCTTTAGCTTTTTTATGGCTTTCGTTATTTCTATTACTTTTGCAAGTTAAAGTAGCCAAAGATGATTTGTGAATTGCTTAGGTAATTATTAGATTTTTACACCACCCATGTAAGATGAAAATGTAAATGGCTTTCAGTGGGTTAAAGTATATAATACAATTTCTCATGATATGCAGCTACATGTATTTCTTGTATATTAGCTAGATAATTTAAATTATGATTATATTTACTGGTCTGTTGAACTGGTTGAACATTTTCTTATTTGGGATGACTATACAGTCTCTGTTGTGAAACAAGTGAACATTCCCTTTAACTTTAATCCATTCTGCATCTTCTTTACATCTTGAATAGTTTTCAGCAGAGAAGTAGATTGATTTGACATGGGTTGCATTGTAAATAGGGAGAAGCCTCTAAATTAATTGCACAAGTCTTTATGCTTTTTGCCAGCATGTGAATGCACAGCATTTCAATTATTTGGTTTAGAGCTTACAATTGTACACTGCGCATAATTATATTAGGTTTCCTAGAAATATTATTTCACGTAAAAATACCCCATCTGTAACATATCATTTAACCCTCATTGTACCATTTACATTTGTTTGTTTCTATAAAAAAAGATTCCTAAAGATTCATTTACTCTGTACTTTTAAATGAGATTTGCTGTTTTTTTTTAATGAAAGAAATGATTTTGTGATACTTTGTTTACAAATTATTTTTATAAACTGTCAGATTTCAAGGAGATAGAGATATTTTTTCTTTGAAAATATGTCTTGAACCTTCAGATATTGTTCAAATATCATGCAGGAGCAAATGGATTTAGCAAAGCAAGCTTCTTTACAGGGATGTAGTGCTGATCAGAGATTATAAAACTAAAGGAATTGCATAAAAATCATGTGTAGATTCCAGACATTTAAAAGGTGATGAATGGATATACTTATAAATGGACTTTTACACACATACTCAATCATATAAAATACAGAGGGATATCTTAAGGAGTCAAACTATATAAGAGAATAAGAGAATAGTGTGAAATAATCTATTCTGAATGAAGGAGAAGTTTGGATAGTGAAAGCCGAAGTGAGATTATTCTGGTAGAATGGATACATCAACATATTTGGCATAGTGATTCCGGTGTTTTCTCTCTTTTGAATGACTGTACATGCATCGTGGAGAGATTAAGCATCAGCTGATATCTATCAGTATAAGCTTTATTGTGTAAATCATACAAACACTTAGAAATGCAAGTGATGACAAAGATGTACTTCTCCATAAACAGTGAATCCCAGTGGTTGTTTTTAATAGATCTTTCTCTAGGATTTGTGCTCATAGTCTTCGTACTATGCCTCTTGAAAAAGTCTATACCTGCTTTGTATGTACTTTTTAAAAAAACCCTTATTTTTTGACTATTACCTTAGTGACTGAATGTATTACATTAATTAATGCATAGAATATAGTTTAATCACTTTTTGTCCAAATTTTAAAATACTGTAAAAGAAACTTCATACAAAAATGAATTATATAAAACTCACTAGGTATAGCAACCCACAACCTTTTCTTGGAAAATTAGATTGGTCATGTTTTTTTGATAATGTTGCATGGAGATGGTTGTGAAATACCATCAACCCTTGCTCAGAGTTGTGATATTATGCCTCACCATTGGTTAGTGCTAATTAGAAATTAATTGCCTGTCACACCTGGTTGCTTGTTTACCATCTAGCTGAAGATTATTGACTTTTTAAAATTCATAGTCCGTATGGTTTGAGTGCTGACTGAAATATTCTAACATTAGAAAGTAATCTACATCCATTGTGATTAGGGACAAATCCCAATTAGATTAAGAAATTTTAATCAAGAAGACTGATTTCTAATTCTGAGAGATTAAGATTTTTTTTATTGAATTTCGGATTTTTAACTGACTCAAGTCGAAAGTCTTTCTGTATTCTGGATTTAAATCATGCATTTGTCCTTTTTGGATGAGATCTTGTAACTCTGTTTTATTTTATGGTTTTTGTTGTAAAATCATGCTCAAAAAGTTTCATTTCTGAACTGATCTTTGAACAAAATTCAACAAATAATAGGTTTTTAAAGAAGTATTACCTTTTGAATCAAGTACTCATAAAATTGGTAATAATCGCATATGTAGACCTTAATTCATCTTCTTGATGCATTGTGCGATTGTGTGTGGGGCAATAGTAATAACAATAATACTAATGATAATACTACTACTACTACCACTACTACTACTACTAATATAATAATAATAATAATGATAATAATAATAATAATAATAATAGTATTGATAATAATAATGATAATAATAATGATAATACTACTACTACTACTAATAATAATGATAATAATAAGTAATAACAACACATATCACATTATTTTCTAATGTCTCTATACACGCCTCCAAAGGGCTTTGGATATTATTACCCTGGCTTTAGCCCGGCAGCCATTACAGCACTCAAGCATTACAAGGAATGAATTCCTGCCAGGTACCCGTTTACCTCACCTGGGTTGAGTGTGGCAAATGTAGATTAATGTCTTGTCAAAGGACATTAGTGCTGTGGCAGGGATTTGAACAAATGTGCAGTGAGCATGTACTCAACCCAAAGGTCAATACATCTAAGTATGAATTGTGCTTGAGTTGATGATTGTTGTACATGTACATGTACATGTATGGCATGTTTAATGTTTCTGCAGGACATCTCCCATCAATCATTAATAAGAGGTTTAATGAGTTGTGTCTATAATGACATTATGATTCAATCATGTCATAGAACATTAATTGGGGATATAATTAGCTTTGCTTATATGAGAGTTTGATTACTAGTATATCATAGTTCAACAAACTCATGAATGTTGCTCGAAAATATCTTTGTAGTACATTTTGACCCTTTGTATACTAGGTCCAAGATAACTTGGGCTAGGGTGTATGGAAAATAAATCATGCTCAGTGTGTTACATTTTCAAACTGCTTTCATGCAGAAAGTAATAAGATAAATGTAATTAATCATTGATTACTTAATTCTTCAAGTTAGACTTGAACCATTTGCACAGCATATAAAAGCACCTACAGACCTTTATGTGTTTGAAGTAATATGTGATTGCCACCAAATTTTGTAGGTGAAATTCATCCTGAAAATAAAGGCAACAAAACACATGTTTTTTTTTTTTTATCTTGTAGGCATTTTGACTTTTATTTTTGATAGGCTCTCATAAACTAAACTATTTGCACATTCAGCATTAGTTAAAACTTTAGTGTATGATATCAAAGTACATACAGACATTAATTTTCTGTTTTTGAAGTAATATGTGATTGCCACCAAACTTTGTAGTTGAAATTCATCCTGAAAATAAAGGCAAGGCAACAAAACCCATGTTATTTCTCTTGTAGGCATTTTGACTTTTATTTTTGATAGGCTGTCATATGTGAACCTAGCAGGCTACATAGCATCACGTTTGACTAGGATTATAGGATGATGATTCTGTAATTGCATTATGATGAAGATAGAACCCGTTTGGTCAATGAAGAAATCATTTCCCTCCAGTAATTCTCAGTGGGATACATTCTGTTGTCTGTACATTGGAGTAAACATGATCTGAGAGGATAGATTGATATACAGATAAAGAAAGCATTTTGATTAAAGGTTTATACCCATTCACATGGAAAAGCTCTTTTTAAATGAAATGCGAGAAAGGCAAGGAGAGTGAGCTCAAAAGAGTGATATCTTATGAATGTATGAATAAAAAACAGACTTCAGACATGCAGGGAACCAGAAGAGGTGTAAAGCATGTGTGTAACAAGCATGTAATGTTGTCTTTAGATAGGGCAGAATGGTATTAAAGGCATTGGCTAACTTTGTGAGCAGTCAATTAAAAAAATTTTCAAACTAAGATGAAACATGTGTATGGGTAGTTGTATTTTTGCTCAAATACCCTGAAACCAACCATAATTTGGAATGAAAAACTTGGTAAAATGCAAACCGCGATTGTATTATTTTTTGTCTTAGACACAATAAATAAGAGGACGCATTTTGCTTGAGTTAAAAAAATCTGTTATCTGCCTCTAGCTCCGCGTGATACGCCAATACACACAGTATGTTGCGGTGAGTACACACAGTACGGTGTGGTGAGCCATGCGCGCATGCGCACTCCTTACGTCTAGTCTGTGCAACTGACCCTTATATTATATATTTTTCAAACATTGGTTCACATTTCTAATATTTAAAAATACTTCCTGAGGATATTATACTTTGAAACTTTCAGACTGAGGTTTTTACACTGTAACCCTAATGCTCATCTTATTTTAGATTAAAAAAAAAATTATAAAAATGTTAACCAATGCCTTTTAACTGTTTGTTGAAAGATGGAAGTATGTATCCATCTCCTAACTGTCTGCATTTGTATGGAATAACCTTGTGTACTTTGACTCTTACAGGTTCCCTCAACCTTCTTCTGAATGTGTAATTTCATTTCTTTGTGAAAATATTGATTGTATGCCGCACATCCATTGAATTAGTCAAAGTAAACAAACTTATGAAAACAGCAATTATGTACTGAGCTATTTGAATAGAAAAAAAAAAAGCAGAAGAATGATCTCATGCTGAATGGACATGTGTATGATAAATGTATTCTCTGTCGAAATTCCTGTACGTATTCATGTTTCATTTGAAAAAGAATATGCATTGTTGAAAGAGAAACTTGATGTTAATGTTTAAAGTAGAGAGAGAGAGAGAGAGAGAGATAACTGAACTTTGGCCACGAATGGTTGTGTCACAGCTTTTGCTTAGAGCTGAGGTGTGTTTAGTCATTTTCTGAAGAGGTTTTGTACAGGATATGAATTCACATGAATGAAAGACTCTTCTGGAAGGTGCTGTGCAAATTTCATTCTTACATGAAGATTATAGGAATACAATGTACCAGGTTAGTGGTTTTTATTATTTTTTTTTTTACTCTGTAAAAAAAAAAGAAGAAAGGGTATAGATGTGCTTTTGCTTGTGTCCAGACAAGAGAACTATCAGGATATGAGTCCAAGCAGATTAAGAGCTAAGACATAATTATTCCCTGTCTTCTTCTAAGGACCGATTCACCTTCTGATGTGTTGGTATATCATTTCTTTGTGTTCAGGAAGGGTAAATAAGTAACTATTATTTTTTTTTCATATTTTAAGGAATTACCAGTCTAAAGCTGACACAATTTCAGACAGTGGAATTATGAGTTTTAAGCATGGGAGATTTTAATCTTTGAAGTACACATAGTTTGTTTTTTCAGACACTTAATTGTAGAACATGTATAACAATTTCTGTAATTTTGACATTGGAAATTCTTTTGGTATGAATAACCTACGAACAGTCAGTGGAATAGGTACAGAAAGCTTCATGACTGTTATATGAATTTAACAGTTTTTAGATATAGATATTATTTATTCATAGTCTTCTTCTTCTTCTTCATAGAAAAGAAAAATTCCATCCAGGTAAAAAAAAACATACATAAAATAAACAACTTATACAAAGAAATATTCATATTATTGAAATAACCTAAACATAAACATTAATTCAAATAAACGATACATACACGTGATAATGACTAGCATTAAAATAAAAGACAATATGAAAGAAAACAGAGGAAGAAACATAAAAAAAATGCAGAATATTGGAAGAGTAAGAAGAGAAAAGAGAGACTAGAGAAAGAAAGGTAAAAAGGGAAGAAAAATGAATGAAAGAAGGATGTAAAAAGAAGGAAAAGAAGGAAAAAGGAAAGGAGAGAGTCAGAAGAGAAGGAACAGATGAAGGATCAAGATCAAGAGAGAAAGATACATGTAGTATATAAAAAAAATAGTTTAAAAAGTTTATTTGGAGGGCTGCTTCACTGCTCAGGAGAAAAGAAGAAATTATGGCATTCCAGCAGTTGCACTATGTACATGCATTTCTTATTTTTTGATTTTTTGGTCTTTTTTTTTAAAATAAAGATTTGAATACATTTTCTATGCCATATGAAGAAATATAGTAAGAGCAATAGCAACACTTAAGTGTTGTATAACACTAACATTTGTGTTCAGACAGTGGACATATGAGATTTAATGCTAACATAGAGAGCTCATTCACTCAGTCTGGGCAATCCATTAAGCTGTTTAGGAGAGTAATAAAGATGAGATAATGAAGCATTTAAAATCACTCCAAGCTAATTTTCAAGAGTATGAGGAGGTCAGAATGATCTCCCTAAGTACCAATTACTATAACTCTAACCAGGTATTAGGATATTGCCTTGTGGAGGATTATCTATTCAAGGTAGTCCAAGGTATTATCACTTTCAAAATAACATGTCACTTATTCTCTGTATATTATAGTTAGATAGGGAGGCATATCATGTCAATTAAAGTTATTTCACTTTCAGACTAGCATGTTGTAAAATCAGTTGAATGTACTTTAATTGTGATATCATGAAGCAATTACTGGAGGAAATGTGAACATGAGAAAATTGAAAAAAAAATACACAGGACTACATTTTCATGCTGGCTTTCCTCTCTGCTGCTTTTATGATATATGGAAATATATAGTATACATGTACATGTAGTAAACAAAATTCCTCTATCAAGAATGATGATCATTATTTTAAATCATCTTTTTATCAACTGGCGAATCCATGCGCAGTGTGCAGAAATGCAAATTGGAGGAAAATGCATTTACAGAGTTGTTCTTAACGGAATTTGCTTTCTTTTCATAGTTTCATTTATCCATATACATCAAAATAAAGCTTATAACATTAGTTTTAAAATGGTGTATATTATCAAATACATTAATACAGAATAAGGAAGCACTGGCCATTCAAACACGATTCGATGGCTCATAAAAAAGTTTTTATGCCAGTCTGGAGGGGGCATCAAGTGTTGCACCTGTCCGTCCGTCTGTCCGTCCGTCCGTCTGTCCCCAAATTGGTTTCCGCATGATAGCTTGAAGAATATTGGACAGATTTTAATAATTTTTGATGTGTAGGTAAATGACACTAAAATACAGGTCAGGTTCAAATTCTGAGTCTGCAGGACACAGGTCACAGCTCATTATATATGTAAATCAGTCGAACATGTGGTTTCCCATCCATATAACTTCTGAAATGTTTGATGGATTATAATTTTTTTTTGGTATGTCACTAGACAACAGAGACATACAGCTCAAGTTTGAATTCATATTAAGCGGGGGCATCTGTGTCCTATGGACACAAAGCATTTTTTCTAGTCTCCAACATGCATTTCTATGCGTGTGCTGATTTGCCAGTTCCTAAAAAGAATGATGAAATGATACTGGAGATACCTGAGAATTTTAACCCCTTGAACACTGAGTAAGAGATAACTTAGGCTTGGGTCTGTGGGAAATGCATGTTATACTGAAATTGAATCATGCTCAACAGGTTAAAAATATCATCTTACTAGCTCTTATTCTCAGGAACATCACCGGTGTGAAGTATGGTATGCCAAATGTAGATTAATGTTTTTCCAGTGGACACGAATGGGTGGTGATGGTGGGGCAAGCCTCAAATAGCGTAATAATAGTAATGAAGGAAAGAACTATTTAGTTTAAATTGGTACAACCTTGAAGAAAGACATTTTGTATATGAGATTCATTACTCCTCGCAATATGATAGTTGTTTCTAGCTCAGTACCATTCAGAATAGATAATGTTTCATTGTCTCCATCTCCTTAATACCTCAAGAATACACAGCTTTGTTTACTCTAAAAATTTAATCAATTGTCCCTCATGTACCCTGTCTTTCGAATTCTTCCACACTTCCAACAAAGAAATGGCTGTCACATCCTGTCACTAAAGAGCAATCACCTCTGCTTAGCAACTCAATCACACAAACAGCCTACTCTGATGTGTGTGAACAGAGCCACTGAGTCTGTAACCCAGATCTTATGAACCCTATGTGTGCATTGGGCAGACAACATTAATGAATTTCACATTTAGTTTTATTTTCTTCTTATTAAGGCAGTTACCAACAAACTTGATTTGACTTCACTCATGCAGACGTTATACTGGTGTCTCTGCACATCATTTTTTTTTTTATCCCTAAGGGATGACGTTGATGCAGACTCTCTGCTGAGAGCTACCAGACAGATTTGACACCCTTCTTGGTCTTGAGAGATAAAACTTTAGATTGATACTATAACTGCTTAGACAAGCTAGCACCTTCTTAAAATAAACCCTTCATGTATCTCATCATAGCTGCTTCTAGGCAACATCATCATGAAATTATAAAAAACACTATGGGTGTAATATTATTGGAAAAGAAGAAATAACAAACCATATGGTTATTTCATATTTCTGAGTCTATATTAAATGCCGACTTTACATAGTGTCAGTGTACTTAGAAGTGAAATAGTCATTCTGACAGCTGTGTTTTTTGATACTCTTGTAGATGCTATAGACCTTCTTGATACTTGCACAAACTTGAATGGAGCCACAAGGACATACATTTATATTGCTTGACATTCACAGTAATTTTTTCATGAAATCTAACCAAGAAATACAATGATACTAATATCTTTAAAGCTGGCCATGATTGTAGTGGAATTGAATATTGAGAAAATTGGCTTTATGTCATTTTGAATTGTTGATCATTGTTTAATGATTTATATGCATCATCAAAATCTGAACAAAGTTACTAAACCTGCTGTTATGGCTCTCTGAAGGGCACGATCTGTATGTTTCATTGTTGACATGTGGGTAGAATATATTAAGTTTTATCATTATTTGCAACATGGAAGTCGAGATATTCGACAATTATTTTCTGTCATTACACAACCTCAGGATTACCTTGACACTTTATACATTGTAGTTATCTGCAGGGAAATAATGCATTGCAATTATTGGATTAAAGAGTTACCTGCAAAGGAGTGATACATCATGTCATGGGATTAAATAGTTATCTGCAAAGGAATAATGCATTATGTCATGGAATTAAATAGTTATCTGCAAAGGAATAATGCATGATGTCATGGGATTAAATAGTTATCTGCAAAGGAATAATGCATTATGTCATGGGACTAAATAGTTATCTGCAAAGGAATAATGCATTATGTCATGGGATTAAATAGTTATCTGCAAAGGAATAATGCATGATGTCATGGGATTAAATAGTTATCTGCAAAGGAATAATGCATTATGTCATGGGATTCAGTAGTTATCTGCAAAGGAATAATGCATTATGTCATGGGATTCAGTAGTTATCTGCACAGAAATAATGGATCACGTCATGGGATTAAATAGTTACATGCACAGAAATAATGGATCACGTCATGGGATTAAATAGTTTCTTGCAGAGATATAAATGCATTGCATTATGGGATAACAGCGAAGAAAAAATGTCTTGCATTTCGATGAGAAATTCCTGCTGATTATCGAAAACTATAAACATGTAATCGGCCTGTAATTCAATGCAATAAAGTTGGTTCTAAATCATACTAAACATGATAGATTTTGACAGAGTTAGGTTTATGGAGTTTACCAGTTGAAAGATGGAATGCTTTTATTCCCATTGAATCTCCCATTTCCTGTTGGCAACGCATCAAATCAATTGTGAGCAGTTGATAGTTTACTATCTACCATAGATCCCTGCAACAGATAGATATTAGCTAACTGATTGGGAATTACCAGCTAACATAAATTGTTATGATATGGGCCAGATATTATGGGCCAGATATTATGGAACCGGATGTTCCCTGTACTAAGCCTATTGGAAATAGAGAATTCAGTAGTCAGTGGGTTAACTGATTAGTCGTCAATAGCTAACTAGCTACCATAGATTGTAATGAAGGTGGCTAGATGTTACTCACTGTCTGTCTTTCAGTTTCAATCAGCATATACCTAGAACCATTCACATCAAGCCAAAGTTTCCCATAGTGTCCTATGCATTGCATATAGTTACATCAGCATTATGCTGCAAGTTGATACCCTCTCATCTTGATAATGACAAAATTACTTATTTCTATTTAAATTCCAAATTAGTTACTTGATTTGTATTGCTATTTTTTTTTCTGTTACTCATTTCAGATTCATCAGTTGATGAAAGGACCCATTTTTGGACTGTATAATATCCTGTTGCTTTTGATTTGTTCAGTTTTGTACATGTTTTATCCTGCCAATGTCTTCATACATTCTCTGTTTTCTTATTTGAGTATGTATTCTTCAGGAGGCTTAACCTAGTCTTCACTGAAACATAGTGCCTATCATTTAATTCTTGATAGAATGTGTTACTTATGCCCCATGGGCCATGTAGATGTGCTGTATGTGAACAGATTTGAACATCAGCCCGAATCTTGCCATGTGTTAAAGGCATCATCATCATCATCACCCAGACCCACCAAATTATTTAGCACCTTTCATTAGCACCTAGCAGTTAGTGTGAAAGGTTGTTGCAATGTGAGGGGTACCTGCTCATCCCAGGGAAGCTGCTATGTGATGCATACTATGAACGGAATCAGAATGTTGGCAGCAAGGAATAATTTTTTTTTAATGTTAAAAGGCAACAAAACTAGAGAGGTCTTAATATGCAACATCTCTAATTGAAATCTAGAAAGATAAAAATCACTGTGTATAGGTATTTATAGTGGAGTTATGTGAAAGAATAGTTGAAAGTAATTGTAAAGAATGGGAAGGGAGTAGATGGGCTGTAGAGGGGATGGAGGGAGAGAGAAAGAGAGAGAGAGGGGAAGAGAGAGAGAGAGAGAAAGAGAAAGGCACACACACACAACTGTTGTTTGATTGGGTACAAAACTTGCTATTTATCTTCTCTATCTCTATCTCTTCTCTATCTCTCCCAATGTATCCACAGTCCTTTGATTTTGTTCCCTCTTGATTTTTAAAGATGTTCAGGAATCACGAGCCCATTGCTTTGACATTCTGACATGTTCATGAATGTATCTTCATAGAATGTAATTCCCACCCACCAAAGCTTCTTCTATTTCCAGAACAATGTGAATATCTAGTAACATTCTACATTGGATGTCATATCTATCCACCCACTCCCTCCCCTCCCTCCCTCCCTCCCTCCCCTCCCCTCCCTCAGTATCAGACCAACCTTGACATTTCAAGCTCATGACAGATGTTCATTAAGCATCCATGCTTCTAGTTTAGAAGTTCAATGGAATAAACACAACTTTGAAATTCTTCTCCCAACCTCCTCTTCCTTACACCTGTTTCTCTGTATCCTCATTATTCCCACACAAAAAATTCAATTAGTTTTCTTTTTCTTTTGTCTGACCCCATCATCATTCTGCTAATTAAGTAACCCGATGGTCTACAGTGATGTTCAGCAGAATATAAACCTAGGTCTTAATCTTTCTTCCTTTGTTAAAATTCAAATTTAGACCCAGAGTAGGGCTTAATTTGTCGTAAAGTATGGAACAATGAATATTTAAACTGAAATGGCTTATATAACATTGAAAAATATCTTTGATATCAACTTTATTTTTGCATTAATGACAATACCATTGGCAAGATATTATGGTACGTCATTTCGTGAAACAAGCAACAAAACATCTCATGTGCACCTAAGTCAAACACTTGTAAAACATGTTGATATGTCTGTTTGCGAAACCTTTCTTCTGCTTCTCTGTGTGAATTTCAATTATGATACATCACCTGGATTTTGAGAGCCTGTTTTTTGTGGTTTTGTGAACTGATGTACTAATTTTGCTTTTATATCTTCTTGTTTCTATCTCTTTTTATTTTGAATAACTAAAAGATACCTATCATCAGGCAGAATAAATGTTGTAGCATGCTAGTGATGTAAAAGATTCACAATCTAATGCAATAATATGCCTGAATTTATCATGGGAAATTATGAAATCTTTATATGCATTTTTCTCCAGTCATTGCATGTGGAGATTTACGAACAATAATCTGCCTCAGGTTTACGAAACCTGAGACAGATTATTGTTCTTGCTGTATTTTCTTTAATAGATATTATTTCTTCAGAAACTTTCTTCAGTCATCTGTTGTGTTTATGCCTCCACCCCTACCAAAGGTGATGCTGGAGGTGTTATTTGGTTATGAGCTGAAATTGGTATTACAAAAAAGGACATTAAATTGACTGACTTTGTGAAAGTGTGTTTGCACTCAGGTATCCTGAGCACCCACAAGAAGCATGAATGTAGATGTAACATATGAGCATTTTGATCTCACAGAGAGGCTTAGAGGTACCAAGAGAAAAAATGATACATGGTCGCATTATCCTCAAAGAATCATTTAAATCAACCTTAGAAAACAGGTCACAAATCCTCTCCGCTCTATCCCTAAATCACAGAGATTACTAAATACGAAGCCGTCTGTCACCAGCGTATAATAATACCCCCTCAATTTCACCACCCAAAATTGGCCTGAGTGTTAGCTTTCAACAAGGAGTGTCGGTACAAGGCATGGCAGGAGGATAGACGTTTTGCTGAAATTGACACAACTCTTGCCATGATTCCCCCTGAGGGTCACCTGATGGTTTTGATGTGTCACATGATATACTCCCAAGCTTCTTCTTTCTTCTCATAGTGGTTCATGTCTAGTAAAGTCTGCATAATATTATCTCAAGTATTGCCAAGTGTTAAGAAAATGTGCAAAATAACCTTCTTTAAGGCATGTAAATCACAGTTTAAGCCAGTCGTATTTTAGTGATTTATGATATTACGTTGTAAGCAAGATAACTTATTTTATTTCTTTTTTTTTCTCTTTCATGTGCTGCTTTTTATCGACTGACCATCTTCTCAATGCTAGGTAAGTGTTTCTTATCAATGCATTGGCAGGAAATCAAGCACACATGGATGGCGGGGGGGGGGGGGGGGAGTTCTGAAAAATGTCCCATACCACATTTTTTATTTCACTTATTTCCTAAAAATGAGAAAACTAACTTTTATTTTCACCCCCCTAATTAGGTGATCAATTACCACTGATTCTTTATTGGCAGTGTAGTAAATTGACACGTAAGCGTCATGACGGTTTAGCATTAATTTCTCCAAGTTATGTAATCCTCAAACAGCAAGGCTGTACATTTGCACTACGTTTCAGTGAATTTGCAGTCTATAATTATATGTCCGAATTTGTGAACTACGATATGTGAGCTGTGTAAGATAAAGCCCCCAGTTTTCCATGATCTGGAAAACAGAAAAATTTCACAGCATTTGGGAAGAACACGGAAGTCACAGAATTTGAGTCATGGAAAACATGATTGTTGTTGTTGATTTTTACGGCGCTGTCATTCAAAAATGAATATTTTCGCCATCTCAGCTGCGTTGTTAAAAATAAGCCTTTTTATGACCTAATTGAAATAATTTGTTTTTCTATGAACAGACAAAGCCTTATATATAAAGAAAGAAAAAAAGGGGTATCCTTAAAAATATAAAAGGCCTAACTTCAGAGGAAAATTTGCAGTGTGTGCAAGCTTTGATACACCTGTCATACGCCTGTAACAGATAACACCTCCTCGCTCTCTCTATATAGGCAAAATCTTGCCAGTCTGGCTCGGTACTTTGAGCAGACTTCTCGGTGTTTTTTAGGATAAAAAGTTTTGAATTACGAAAAATACAGCAAAAATACAGTGAAAAACATAAAGAAACCAAAGCAAAATCCAATAAAACAAAAGCATGCATCAGTAGAAAATCTGGATCGAACCTGTTTGCAGTGTTTAGCATGTGTTCGCGAAGCTTCAGTTGCATGTATACTATTGCCTATAGTGGGGTAACTTATGTTTGTTTGTTTTTTTTTTTTTTAATTTTTACTATTTACACTTGCTTTGTCATTATGTTTTGTGCATGTCACTGGAGAACACGGAATTTGAAGTTTAAAACACCAAAGAACACAAAACTTGCATTTTAAAAAACAGAGATCTGGGGAACTTTACTGTAAGAGTATACACACACAGGCACACCTGTGCCATAGCTCAAGTGCATTGAAAGCGAAGACTGCAACTAGTGCTGTAACATCACGGTTATTTTCAATTCCGTTTAACGGGGAGTCAAAACCGAACGGTTTTCGGATAAACGAAAACATCACGCCTTTGCCAAACTTGCCGCCTATTGAAAGTAGTGCTGTCAGCCGGTCTGGGATCGGGATAAAATCCGGGCGGCCTCAGGCCCCGAGACGGTTCCAGTATCAATCGATTGAGACCGTATCCCGGCAGAAAAAATGAATAAACAACTTATTTATTTAGGTTGTAAACTTTAGTAATTGTACTTACAAAATACCGTGCGAGAGAGCTCATGTATAGATCTATTTGGCTTTCATTGCGAATGTATTGCGCAATAATTCGCTGCGCCGTATTCGTGTTCGTTTTCTACACATAGCTGAAGACACCAGCGAACGTACATGGTGTAACGGTCAACGAACGTTTTTCTAGTGTTGTGGTAACGGCACTACGAAATTGTTGCTTATTTCAGTTGTCAGTGAAAAGTTGCAAAGATGAAATCCCATAGACTAGTACAGCATTTTCTCTCGCGGAACTATTCTTTTATACATGCTGAAGGTATCGATCATTTTTTATTCTCAATTTAAAGAGTATGTACTTTTGCTGCACATCAAAAGTACATGTACCGATAGGACATATCAATGATTAATGAGGCGATCTCTATGGGCGATTCCCGATCTTCAAATTGGCTTCGAAAGCTCTGCTCATGGTACTTTTTGCGGAATGCACATATTTTCGTGTTGGAGGGCGATCGCGAGCCAGCAAACAAGTGCGCGTTGCGTTACTTACATCCGAGTGTATCGCTTGTGCAGGGGCAATGAGAGGCGCGCATACGTGTTTAGGTGCTGCATCACCCCCGTGCGCGCCACGACGTACGAGTGACGTGAGGGACCAATCTTTCGGTGAGCTTATCAATGGTTAGCTGACGTCGTTTAAGAACTTTGCGTTGAGAAAGATCACTAGTAAAGACACAGATTGTAAGTCTTGGAGTTGATTTATGATGACAATTAAGTCAGAAAAACTTGAAATATTACAAGTAGCTACACAAACAATGTGTAATCCCTGGCTGACAGTAAATCTCCGTTTATCCGAAACCGTCGAATTGAAAACGGTTAGTGGCATGGGCGGTCGTTTACCGGACGGATAAACGTTTGACTACAGCACTAACTGCAACACACAATTAAAATTGCTGTCAGTTGTTCTATTCAGATTCTTGTAAAAAGCTAAATATTTCTTGGACTGATTTCTCCTAAGAGACCACTGCGAAATCTAGTTTTGCCACGTCAGATCAGTGTGGTATATATTGTTCTTCAAGAGTATTGAATCCTGTGAGATCCTATACGCTTTCCTTGTGATCCCATTGAAAGATAAAAATGAGGAACGTGTTGTGTAATCATTCATTCTCTGTCTCTTTGTGCTGGGGTTTCGTGCAAAGTTAGGATCAAATTGGAGAGCGAACAGTGCACACAAGGTGATCGATTCACTATTTTGACCTCAAGTTATTACACCTTCTCATCTTTATGGTTTCGTATCAATTTACTACACTGATTGGTAATACTACAGATACCAGTATGTGACTCACCATGTACAGTGAGGAGGATGATGGGGGGGGGGGGGGGGGGGAGGGGGGATGATGCTGGGATGGCAAAGTGTTATGGATGGCAAATTATAAGTCATTTATTTCTACAAACATACCTCAGAACCATTTTACCCATGCATTCTGCAGTGAATGTAGAAACAGGAAATCCACAAAATATACAGGCATTACCCCTTTCTGTAGGTTTTGAGTAGGGACTTGACATATTCTACTTTCACTTTATTTGAAATTATTGATTAGTAGATAATAGAAGGTACTTGAAGCTGTAGAAATACACAACTAAAACTGAATGGCATACTTGAATTCAAGGGAAATGTGTTTTTTATTATGCTGATAAAAAAGAGCTTAGAATAAATTTGAAAGGATGGTTTCTATTGTACAGTACATGAATAATATCCTAGCAACAGAATAGAATCATGAAATATTGAAAAGGGTCCCTTCCATGTATGAGGATTCATGAGAAGAATTGGTAATACATGAATCAATTCTATTGTGTATCAGTGGAATATAAAAGGTGATGTGAGGTGGAAATAATGCCGGAGGATGGTTGATTGAATTAGAAAACATCAACATGCAGGAAACATAGGATGTAAAAGGTTGTTTGTTCATGTCACATTAGTATGCATTTAGGTTATGGTGTCAGGAGGAATTTACAAGTATACACGTTTCTTTGTTGTTGTTTTGATAAAATAATGATAAAAGAAATAAGTTAAATCCACAGTAAATATGATTCACAATATTCTTTGAAGCAATTATATTTAGGAATTGAGAATACCTTACATGTTGAAAAGCTATAGCGGCATTAAAATCGGTTGTGTGGTTGGTGATAGTCACATAAAGGGTGATATTTTCTTATTAATTTTCAGAACAATGAGGCCTTTTGTTTTCAGAAAGAATCATCCAATTTGAAATGCATGTTTTAACTCATAATTATTCTATGTCCAAAATGTTAAAATCATATTTTAATGTCTCTTACACTGTGGCATGGAAACATTTACAATCTTGTAATGTTGAAATTTTGTCATTGTAAAAGCTTACATATACATCCAGGGGTGGATCCAGGGGGAGGTTGAATCGGCTGCGGCCCCCCTTTTTGACAATCAAGGGGCCGAATCTAATACACCTGAAAATGCCGAGCATCCTTTTTTGTAGCCGACCAGCCCCAAATGTTTGGATCCAGCCCTGACATGTATATAGCTGGTTAATCAACATTTCATGCAGCTAACTTTTGAGACAGAACTGCCATGCCCAAGTTATTCTGCAGGAGTAACTCTTGTGGTTTTAATTCAGTAAGTCGTTTGCATTTTCTATCTTATTGGATGAAGCTACTGTAGCGCTATGTGAGCTGAGTTTGAAGCATGCACTGAATGACCTCTTATGAACCTTACCATGTACTATGATGAGAGGTGTGATGTTTGACATTAAGGTAAATAGAGAATGAGAAATGTCTTGGAAAGGTGACTGGGAATGACTTCAAAATGGGATGTGATGCTCTCGGCTTTTGAGATATATATTTATGTAGTCTTAGAACCAGCAGAGCATTCATTTCTTGTCACTGGGGTGACAAGACCTTGTATCTCGGTTTTTGGTTCAAACCCTCACATGCCCATCTGTAAAGATTAGGCCACTACAAAACCTGACTGCCTGCAGTAATGCTAAGGGAGCCATGTCTTTTGGCTCTCCTGAACATTCAACATTTTTGAGATACAAGGTTCTGTTGCCCCCAGCGACGTATAATATTCCCTGAATATGAAATATTCCACATTGTAGGTAAAGAAGAATAGCAAGACAATGTTTCATCAGACTTGTTAATAATCATTACAGACTGTATAATGTGCGATTTATAATCTCCTAAAATGATTGCACAGACATATACACAGCAGATAAAACAACATCGGATAGATTTTTTGCGCAGGATACCTTTTATAAAGTACAGGGCCTGGGTGGCGGGGGGACTCAGATTTGGTTTGGACAGGGGTGTACTGCTCAAGTTTCCTTACCCATGCCCATTTTTAAGTGTAATTTTGGCAGAAAAGGGTATCCATTATTAAGGATTTTGCATGTCAGATGTGTACTGTAGCGAAAATATGGCGAGCATATCATTCTGAACCATAAAGCTACCCATCTTAAAAAAGGTGGGGGGGGGGCCTGTTTAGGGATTTTCTGGCATAAATCCATACCCTATGTTTAGGGTTTCTTGCAAAAAAGTGA
The DNA here is from genome assembly GCA_029962745.1 of Echinometra lucunter. Classification (NCBI taxonomy): domain Eukaryota; kingdom Metazoa; phylum Echinodermata; class Echinoidea; order Camarodonta; family Echinometridae; genus Echinometra; species Echinometra lucunter. The sequence goes on along the minus strand of CM057160.1, from coordinate 28,328,491 downwards.
CCCATTAGAGGTGCACACCCCATTTACCATATTAGGCGAGTACCCCCCCTCCCCCCACCAGGGTACAGGGTTACGAAAATGCATGTGTAAACTGCAAGTTTTCTCCTATAGCCCAACTTTAACGCTTAGTATTAATCAGGAAGTGTGAAAAGAAAGAAAAAAAAAAGCCAAGAAAAGCAAGTGTAGAAAGTCTTTGATTGTCTAATCTCATTCATTTTCTTGCTCCTATGTCTTATGAATGCTGCATTGGTAATATAGAGACTAGCTATCTATCCACACTTTAAATCAACGACCAAAACATCTTCTCATAAAATCTGTCATATCTACCAAGTGGCTAGTATGGAGCTTGAAATAGATTGCATGCATGTATGCTGCAACGTGGGTAGAAGTCACATACAATATGACTACAACTTAACTCTGTATGCATGCTTAATAATTGTTCAGATTTAATTTCATCATTATCATTTTTAGGGCTGGTTTGATTCTCATGGGGACCAAACTTACTCATGATGTATCTTTGTTTTTCTTTCTCCTGAAGGAAACTGAGGGAGATATATATATATATATATATATATATGAGAGAGAGAGAGAGAGAGAGAGAGAGATAAAGAGAGGCATGCAGGGGGGGGGGGGAGAAGTCTCTTTACTTTAGCAGGGATTTTTCTGTGTATGTGAAATGATATCACAAGCACTCCTCTAAATCATATTTACATTTTCCCTCTACAATATCCAGTCCATTGAAACTCATTAAACAGCACCAATCACCTGAAAAAACACAATTTGTGTGCAGCTAGTGGAAAAAATATGGAAAGAATGAAATTTTTTTTTACCAAGCACTCTAGATGTTAACGGTTAAAGAGTTTGAAGAAAATAAAGTATAATATAAGACCTCACAATTAGCACATTTATGGAATCAAATGGCTCTTTGTTTGCATAAACACGTTAATTTATGTCCCTGCCTGTGCCTGCCTATTTTGACTAGTTTACCTCACTTATCACTTTATGTTAATTGAAACTATATTTAAACTTGCAATATCTCTTTATATTGCAAGTAATATATTTAAAGCCTTAGTATATCTTTTATAGTATTACGACAATGAATCCCTTTACATATAGAGCAAAATGTCTTTCGGTGATGACACTTATGTATTAGAAAGTGTCACGATTACTCATTAATATTCTGTGTGCATTCAATTCATTCCTTATTACTTTTCTGAAATTCAGTGTAGAAATAGTAAGTATACAGGGTGGCCCATGAAAAAATGGACATTTTACTTTCAATAATGATGGGCAAATTCCACTGGTACAAGTAGATTGGGAATCTGTTTAGGAGTGAAATGATACCAAAGTTGTCAAAATTGATTTGAGTATTTTTCATTCTAGATACAGTTTTGTAAAACAGTGTTGAAGACAACGACCGGCAGTGTTCCTTGCAGAAAATTACTTATCATCGTGTTATTTTAGAAATGGTATTATGCCTGAGCTTTTGGCGAGCTGAAATAAACATCTTATTGAACACAAACATAACATTCCACATTCATTTGATTCAAATATAAAAGACTACTGGAGTTGTGTGTAAAATGTTTTATTGCTTGTGTCAGTTCCTGGTGAAATTCCAACAAAATTTAGTAAAATAATTTAGAGGGTATTCTCCAGCTGACTGATTTTGCCTTTTAACCCTTTAAGCGCTAAGCCCAAGATAACTTGGCACGGAGTCTATGGAAAATGTTTGTTCTGTACGAAAAATCAAATCATGCCCAATGGGTTAAATGAGGTTGTTAGGTAGTGGTACATTTTAGCTCCATTCCTCAGATTTTTGAGTTGAAATTTCCACTTTCTCTACAGAAATAATAATGTAGATGTTTTCTCAAAATTGCCAATTTACTGGGCAATAAAATGTTTTCTCATTTCTGCATCTGTCTTTTCCATCAATGTTGCATCTGTGTTTACTCTCTCTCTCCATCTCTCTGTTTATAATTCCTCTCATTCTGTTTTCGTCTCCTCCCCCACAGCTCTCATCTCTGCTCCCATCTCATGGTTTATAAAATCCTCCTCCAACACCTCTAGAGTATCATTCTATTTATAGACATTGTATATCCAAGAGCTCTTCAGTGACATCTAACACTCTACTATTATCACTGCCTGGTGCATGAAGACCGTCCAAACGGGATTGCCATATTTCACTTTCATTTCTCTAATTTCATTTTAGCATGGGGGTACAGGTGATGTTAATGATAGCTAAGTGAAAGAGGTGCTAGTCTGGCAGTAATGCCATGTATTATATAGCTTGAGCTTTTTGATCTAGGGGCTGTGTTACATGGAAATCTATGCAGAATATAATTTTTGGTATTCAGCTTCACTTCTTTGAAGGCAATTTTTGTTCCCATTAATTTTCAAACCATGTTCTTCCTGTTACACAGCTGTGGTCCTCTCATTAAAGTTAGCAGATTTATCTTTCAATGACATTTTACTCATTTAGTATCAATCAAACTTGCACAGTTTGGTATTTTGTCTGCTCAGAGCCAGAAATAAATAAATGAATGTATGTCCTTCTGCCTTTCAGCAGGTGACTTGAGGTGATGTCAGACCATGCCTGACATAGTAGCAGAAATGTTATCTGTTAGTGGTGGTATAGTTTTTTATGATCAGTGAATCGGTCACAGTTCATTGTAGCTTGTACCAACTTATTTACCACAAAGCTTAATTGAAGGATGCATGAAAATATATGTATAATTGTACCGGTATACATTATATTTACTCATATTGAAATAATCATATTTGTCATGTTATTTCTTGCAAACCCTTAATAGCATACCTTATTCAGGTTAACAAAATAGGTTGTATTACAAGATGAATATGCAAAATATACAGTGTATACATGTAAAGGGGTGGGGGGGGGGGGGTAAAAAGTGCATTAAGGGCCTTTATATAAACATATCTTCATGAACCACTGAATGAACTCTTAACTTGAACACATCCTTCTCTGCAAACATTGGTGATGAATTCACATCTTTTAAGCTGTTTTATCTTCTCATATTTACTCTTGGGTCTGAGTTCCAGAAAAATTGCAGTCATTCACAATATTTGTTTTTGGGCTGGAGCATGCTGCATGAAACCCAATCCTCTCTTTTGTGATAAAGTCGTCAAAATTCTGGTCTTGAATGTTTACTGATTATTCCCTACTGTGTATGAGTCTACATTGTTGGCATCATGCAAGGAAGAATATCATACATGTAGTATGAGAAGAAATCAAACAATTATACCACATCAATATAATTTGTTAAAACATATTTGACTCCCTGGCGTATTGCAGAAAATATATCAGATCAAATTTATATAGTAGTAATGTATTAATACGATGACTACGTGATAGTGATGAATGTTCTAGGTATGTGAATTAACAGGTAAAATTTGATCTTCACAATTGAGGAACAGAGGTGTTTCCCTTTGTGTTATCAACCACAGATAATTATCAAAGCATAACTTGTATTCATTTAAGGTACGTGATAAAAATTTATTTGAATTCATCCAAAACCATTAGGGCAGTGACTTGAATAAACAACTGTTGTGGTAACATTGTGGTAACAGGTTTTCTTGCTACCGGAAGCTTCTAAAATTTTCTACTATAGGGAAAAAAACTGATTGCAAAGGCCTACATTTCTGTTGTTTCTGCTGAAAAGAAAATAATTGACTTGGTGTTCATTACCTTATTAAAATTACCTCTGTCAAGTTATTACAAAAGGTGCAAATCAGTGATGAAAAAAAAATTAAGCATCCAACAGGCGGATTTCATATTCTAACATATTCTAATATTATGGTATATAGCATTCAGAATTCTAACATATTCTAACATATTCTAATATTATGGCATATAGCATTCAGAAATGTGAGATATATATAAGTATACCTGTGCTTTTTTTTCACTTAAAATGCTATGTGTACCATTAGAAAAACCTTCAGGCATTACAAGCTGCAGTTTATATTACAGTACGTGTTTCATTGGTAATCCTATTTATTATTTTGGGAGCCATTTCCTTTTTTTTCCTCTTTGTCCTTTCTACATTTTCACTTCCGAAAGTGTGTTGATAGTTTCTCATTACCAGTTCAAGCCTTTCATCATAGTACTGAATGAAGGATTAGACAATAATAAGAAATCATGCTTTTATATTGCTTTATACAATGTGTTTCTTTGGGCTTTACAAATTAAGAAGCTTCATTTATTTACAGTCTCACCAAGCTTTTCATTAAGCCAAGGTGGACCAGGAGCCAACAATTTAAGAAAAGTGGCTCCTGGTCCTCTAGATTTTGGGATAACCAGGTGCCACATTGTTGGAACCAGGAGTCATTTCCTCAATCAAAAATTCAGTCAGTTCAAACGTTCCAAAACTTTCAACTGTGCATCAAAAATGTTTATTATCATAATGCAGATGAACATAACATTATCCGGGATCATTTCATTCAGAAATAAAGGAAAAAGGAAAGAAGAGAAAAGAGATATACGCACAAGAGATGGGTCACTCTCGGGAATCCCATCGTTTGCTGCGAACAAGCGATTGACTTGAAGGTTGCGTATTTTCAAGAGAAGTGCACTGCAACAACAACGGGGGTACGTATGCACATCAGACCTGCTGAGAAGCAAGCCTAGCCAGCCGGCCATGCCTGCATGCCGGCGGTGCGTGTGGCAGCCAGCAGTGCCGCGTAGCCGTAGACTAGCTCGTCGTGACCTTTCAGTAAGTTTTGTGTCTAAAACAATCGCTGTAAAGTCAATTTTTTTTTCTGTGATTTTGGACAAACTTTGTAGTGGAAAACAGCGCAATTCGTCGGCGTATTGCCATGGCGTACCCGGACGCCGATTGGTGATTTTTTTCTGGCACTTCGGCCTGCTAGTTTGCATTTGAAACAGGCGCAAAAGCCTTCAGACTGGGAGTTAAATTTTTATTATTATTATTGGTTTGGCGTCACCTGTGCCTGGGAGGGGAAAAGCGAATTGAATCACTGTAACCCTGAGGTCTCTCCTTCCGATATCACTGATTGGGGATGTACAGGTGGACCACATACACCGGGGTTTCCCCCTGCTTTTATACGAATAGTGCAGTGGGATCTTTAACGTGCAAAGGTGGTGACTCTCCTTTACATGGGACCTCCATTTAACGTCCTATCCGAGGGACGGAGTGTTTTCCACTTTAGCATAGCCTGCGTCTATGAAACAGGGGAGGGGCACGATAACACACAATATAGGCTTCAGTCATCAGCCTTGGCTGGACTTGAACCTACGGTCTTTTGGTTCGAAAGGCGCTTTACTGACTGAGCCAACTCGCTCCCTCCCTTGCGCTCGGCACCCACTTAATGAAAAGCTTGAGTCTCACTCACCTCACCTCTCCAGGCTAAGTTCATCCACTGCTGGATGTAGCCCTCTTCATAATTCCTCCAAATTTATTTACAGTGAATTATGATAAATCAAATGAATTTTTAAAATTTTATTGACTCATGAATGTTCTTAGCCCAAGTTTCCATACCAAATACTTCCATTCATACCATTTTTTTTGTATAGAAGAATCAATATTGATTTGCCCTTTTGAATGCTAAACCTAGATTTGATCTGGATGGAAATCTATTCAAGATGCGAGTACTGTCTGAATACCTGATGTATATGTGAGCTTTGTTAGTGTGTGTATTAAATCAGATCACTGGATACATTACATGCATTAGTTGTAATCTGGTTTAATCAAACCTAATTGGTATTGTTTAATGGAAGAGAATGTAGCATGGATAGAGAGTAAGGATGAAGGAAAAGCCTGCTGTAATGGAATTATTTTTATTTGTGTTATTGGAAGAAGGTCAGAATAACTAAGTATGTATGGAGGACATTAACCTCTTTTTAGTCTGTGGGAGAGTGTGGGTTTGTGGATGTGTATGTATGTATTAGGAGAGAGAGAGAGAAAAAATGAGAAAGATGGAGAAAAAGAGAGAAGGGGAAGGAGAGCGATAGGAGGGAGGGAGAGAGAGAGAGAGAGAGAGAGGAATGTGCGAGATATGGGAGGGATCGAATGGGGGGGGGGGTTAGACATGAACATCAATGAGATTTAATGTGCAAAGTGGACCAGTTGGACTGTAGGTAATTAAGAAGAAAGAAGATAGATTAGGCAAATTACACTGTGTTCAGAAGGTATACACCATGTTGACTTGCACCACTTTATCCACCCTAATTTTCCTGATTGTATTCTGTTATGTCTAGACCCAGTCTTCTCTCTCCATGAAATGTAGTGTTCATTTTGTTTACCTTTATTTCATCTTTTTGTCAGTTTGTCATTTTTGCTGTCTCATACATTTTGCCCCATGGAAAAATTAGAAGAATAGGAATACTGGTAAGAATCAGCCACAGGACATTTTTTTGTGGAACCTGAAAATGGCAGTGGACCAAAGGAGTATAAACCAATCAAAGTGAATTAAATTTTAATTGTTTGACAGACTGAGGAATGAAGATGTCCATTTCTTATATCCTTGGTAATAGATTTCAATATATTCCATGTCGGAGGGTAAAAGGTTTTATCCATTTAATATCTCTCTGGTCCAACATTGTTCTATTCCTAGTCTATGTCCTTTGTTTGGTATCTCTCCATACTCCTCCTTTCAACCCTTCATAACAAAGTACAGGGTCCCTGCCCATCAGTCCTAGCTCTATGTGGTTGATTGATGCCTGCTTCCTACATTGTCTGCTCTCTTAAAAATAGATGCTATCCCGTCTCATCAGACATCGGTATAATGTCATCCACCCCTCTAGAGAGAAATCCTAGAATTCAATCCTAGAATTCAATTCTAGAATTCAATCCAAAGGAAACTTACCAGTCTATGTTTCATTATCTCCTGTTTTTTGAAATTTATAAAAACTTTTTTTGGTTTTTTTTGGCAAGGATATCGTATGTATTTGATTTAAAGTTGATTTGTTGCCTTACAAATATTGGTATTGTTAATGTTATGATGATGATGATGATGATGATGATGATGATGATGATGATGAAGGTGACTTTGGTTATTACTTAAGACTGCTTTTTAAAGCTAGAAATAATTGATTCAGCCCAGATGTTATATTTTGAACAGAGGTTCATGTCAGTAAATTACAACATGTGACAAAAACTTAAAGAATTGTGATATAATGTAGTAAAATTGTGTTTACTCATGACTTTTCAACAACAACAAAAAGTTCTGAGGGCCTTACATTTCAAGTACTCTTTAGTACATACTTTTTATACAGCATGATACATACTGGTTGAATGGGTTACTGAGTTTCATTTTAGTTAGGATATGAAATGGATTGTATGCCTTAAATTTTGCCTTTTCCCCCTCTGCAATACCATATTACCCTTAATGGCTCAAAATTGTGTGTTTTAGAGCCTGATGAGTATATGCTGTTTATCAATCTTGAGAATGCGGTGCTTTTAACTGTCACAATGAGGATCCAATGACAAATTACAGCTGCAAGGTTTAATCTATCCAGCATCTCATATCATTATCTATCTAGTCCAAAGGTACACTGCACTCTACATTATAACGAAACTCAATAAAAAGTTCCTATTGTAGACACTAGACAGAATATTAGTTTTATTATGAACAGGAAAACCTGTCATTTAAGCTATTTATATGTGATAAGTACCAGGGATTAGATAGAATTTTGTTCTATTTTCAAAGTTTAGATTTAACTTGTAATTTTCATGTAATTAATCATCTAGAGATTCTTTTTTATTGTCATGTGTGTATGAGAGAGAGAGAGGGGGAGAGAGGGAGAGAGATACAGAGAGAGAGGGCAGAGAGAGGGGCAGAGAGAAATAGAGAAATTATAGGGATATACATGTAGCTAGAAGATAGTTGAATTGATTTTAGTTCTAGTTTTTTGATTCCCTCTGGCAAGTAAAAGAGACATAATTATTTATAAGGAATCCGTTTGGAGATGACTTACTAAATAAGCTATTGTCTCAGCCCTATGTGCCAATAATAAACACAATTTGGACGATGTTTAATTTTCTTTATTTGATACGGACCCCCTCAGGCTTCACTGACTGCAGAGCTTCAGCGATCTGTATCCTTTATGTCCAGCTGTACGCCGACTCAACAACATACTCAACACCAAAATTAAATTTTCCAAATTTAGTCCCACCCGCAGGCAAACTTAGGCTTGCTTTGCAGACTTATTCTGTTTTCTTGTAAGTCAAGACTATTTCCTCCAGATATAGCCCTGAAATGCTTATTTTCAGCAGTATAAACTAAATGTAAAGAGCACAGGCATACAAAACAGTAACTAGCTACTTTTAACCAGAACTTTTTGTTACCAACATTCATCAAGTTACATTGTAACAAATACAGTGTACTAAAAAGCCACTTATGATATCAAGTAATTAAGAAAAAATGAAAATAATCGGTTTGATTAAAATTAGTCTGTTCTCAAGAATATGGCATGCTTAAACTTCTGTGTGAAAGTAAGGTTATTGAACTGACAGACCAACATATAGCCCTCTGAAAAAACCCTCAAATCATCATGTAGCACTTCATGAAAGCTTGACTACAAGGAGTATGCTGTCTGTTAATAATATTCTCTCTTTTTTTCTGTGATCTACATTTTAAGGCCTCTAATCATTTTGATATAACATGAACCACAACTATTGGAATATTATAGACATGCAGGCTATACCACTTGTTCTTTTTTGACCTTTAGCAGTTAGGGAATTTTCATAAAATTTTGCCTGAATGAAGAAGGTTTATCCAAAATGAAGAAGGTTTGTTCAAGATTAATGTTTGCTATCTACATGTAGAGTTGCCACATTTGTTAATCCATTAAGCACAATATTGGTATAACATACATTTTCATAGACCCCAGCCTGTGTTATCTTGGGCATAGCATTCAGCAGGTTGGTTGAGCATAAAAATTATATCAAATGATGCCTGTACTGGCATAGCTTGCCTAAGAAATATGATTGAAAAATTACAGAAGTATTGTCTTAATTAGTTGACTTGTGATGTTAACCCATTGTCATCCAGAACCAGGTAACCTCACTATAAAGCTTATAGGAATAAAATAATATATCTAGGGAAGATGTGAAAGTGTCTTATAGGTGAACATGGTATCACAGGTTGCTAGATTATATTTATCATTGAGAGCAAAGGGATTCTTTTAATTAACTTGACAAATCTTTGCTGAGTAAAACATCTTTATTAGTATTATCTCTGATGAAATTATATGTTTGCTTTATCACTATGTCCATGCTATTATAGGTCATAAATACCACTATAAGATTGTAATGACTTTACTGTTTATGTTGAAATAAAAGAGCTGCTGAATAGAAGTGTTTGAAGGGATATAATGCTTCCAGTGATAAAATGAATAAATATTACTGACCTATTCATGAGCACCAGATATTTCATTCAGTTACTGAAGTAATTTATAGATCTGTCTGATTATGAAGAATAAGACAAACAATCTATGAAATGGTAATGAAAACATTCGGTAGGACCTGAATGTGCCATATATAGGTCTGAACTCTCTAGACTAGTACCCTATGTAAATGTTGAGAGGAAGAACACTTGATAGGACCTGAATGTTCCATTTATAGGTCTGAACTCTATAGACTAGCACTCTATAAGAACAAGAACATTTTACAGGACCTGAATGTTCGACCTCTAATGATCCGATCCATCATCTACGCCCCCCTTTACAACTGATCTAATTAAGGTCCTTCTAACGAGCAGTAATATTTTCAGATATTGCTCCCATACCAAGCCCTGCAGTTTCAGCAATAAGAGAAATTATGTTATGGCTTTCATTGCCAGTTTAAAGAGAAAAGCACAGATCATGATGTCACATTTTAACCCATTACCTACAGCAATCTGGTGGTCCTTGTCTTAAAGCCATTGAGTAATTCCAGAAATCTGAGCTGCCTGGGCCAGCATGCTATCATGTATGTAATATTGTATAAATATGAAGCTCTGAAAAATGCACTTCAAAAGCATCATCATGTGCTTCACAAAAAGTGAAAATATACAAGAGACAGGAAATGCCTGATCCTTTTACCCCTTGCATTGCAGTGTTCCACAAATTTAGCATACCCAGGTACGGTTTTGCATTTAGCAGAGTTCAGTGATAGATATCTTGATAATAACATCTAATGTTTTAAAACCTTTATATTCCTGGCTGTTTGTCCTTCTGAACATCTTTATACAGTACAGAAATCAAAATTAAACAATTTATTAAATCAGGCATCCTCAAAGTTAACAGATCCCTTGAAGTCTGTGGGAATTTGGAAAGTCAGTAGTCCATGGGTTAAAGTGTCTTCATACTTGTTGGACTTGTTGGTCATACTTAGGACTTGAATTCTTAACTTTTCACTGCATAACACAAATTGTGAAATTGATTTATTTGTTGGGTTAATTTCATTCATGTGAATGTAACATCAATTTAAATTCTGACAGTGTTACCCACTCAAATTCTTTTCGTCATGCAATTAAAAAAAAAAAATCAGAACTCTCTGCCAAGGATGCTTTGTTGTTTTGGTCCCACATGAATAATTAACTGACATTGTACATAAATAAATTGTTTCAAGTGAATAGAGTCCCAATTATTTCATGAGAGTTCAGTAACAATTGAAAAGGGATTTTGGGATCGGGGCTGGTATACAGTTCAGTACACTGATTGAATAATTACTAGCATTTGACATGGCTAAGTAAAATGCCTTAGCTTGTATTCAGGTCACTTCTAAATTTTTTACTTTAAGCCGTGGTCCCAACCTGCCGTACTTACAAGTGCGTGCTGTCTACTTGCAAAATTTGGGGATCTGTACGTGGTGAGTACCGCCTCGGTACGGATTTGGGAGCACGCAGACACTCCATAGCACTTTTAGTGCGGGAGGAACTTTCGCTGCGTTTGGGCTGCGGTCGGGCTACAGATACACCCCCAGTACGGGTGACGCGCGTGCCCTCTATGGCCAATGAGCACACAACGCACTGACTCCGTGAGTCTTTAAAAATTTTCCCACGGTCACTTGCTCTACGGAGGGCACACTTAGTACGTGCGTGCTGTGCACGTGATAAGTGTGTGGTCCGTGCTTACTCGGCACTTCCCCAGTTCAACTGTCCAATGAGCATGCAGAACTCAGGTGGACCGTACGGAGTTAGCACGTCCTCAGCACTTACAACGCCGATGGACGGGTGCCAACATTTTGTCTGCCACTTGAAGCTGCTCTTGCAGCATCAGAACCCGGAGTCTCTGTGGTGGAATGGGAGGCATCTTGAGGCACTTTTGGAGATCCTCGGAGTGAGGTCGCCCTATGTATACCCCCGACATCGGGCGGAAAAACTCACATTCATCACACTGGCAGGCCACGTACTTACACCTTGCGCAACCGTGCGAGTGACATGTGTTGATGTACTCCCTCCCTGCTCTTGCCACTCCCTCCCCATGTTTTCAGAAAAACGTGGCGGCCGTGGCCTCCAAAACAAAAACGTACGGACTAAAAATATGCACGGTGGGTTGTGACCGGGGCTTTAGCAAGCCAACTTTAAGGTAAAATATTTGCACCAGATTTTGCTTTTCTGTTGTCTGTTCCAAAAAAAATTGAACCTACCAACAGTGGTCTAGAAATCTTTACTTTAAAAGAAGATGTCATCAAACTTGTAAGTAAAAAGTGATACCTTATTATTCTATGGCATTTTGCTTTGCAAGTGATGCAATTATCTTACCTTTGATGGATCTCTTATCAGAATAATTTTTGGTAGAATTAGAGAAATTATGGCTTAAAATAGTGTGTTCGTTAGAAAATTAAATGTGCTCTAAGTTCGGTCGCGCCATCATATAGTATTCAACAGGTTAGTGCATGCATGAAACAAATACATGATGCTTTTTAAGTTCAAACACTGTTTTAGGCTCTATGACTTTGTGATTGCCTCACAATCTCCATGATTAATTTTTGCAATAAATTTCAAAAAAATTGTAAATTCTATTCTATCATTTGCTCCCATGTACTGATTTCTGTATTTGTTGATTCATTTATTGGAAAGATCTGCGTAGTCCCACGCCTTGATTATTCTATGTGCATATATATATATGCATTGGGGGTACATCTTTCTTTCTTTCAATACCAGCTATATACGTGTAGAAAGCAGGCAGTATGACCTCTTACTGTATTACAATCTCTTTCAGTCCTATTGACTGATTATGATGTAAGTATTTGTAATAAAAAGAGTGCACCCATAGCTCAACCTCCTGCCCTTTTCTTGCACTGTGATGTAAGAAGAACAAATCTCTTTCTGATCAAGTTAAATTGGATGAACAAATTTGTAGGAAAGCTCAAACAGTTGAGGGGTTTGTAATGATTCCATGAAAATCTGAACTTCAGATGGAGACCTTTTTATCTCAAATGTCATATAATGTTGTTGGTTGTGAAGAGGACTATATATAGTTATGGGGAAGTCTTTGTGGAATGGTTTTACTTGTAATGGATCAGAATGGTTGTTCTGTTGATTTGCTACAGATATTTAGTCTGGGAGTTGTGGCAAAACATATGATATAAGAAACAGGTACAAAAGGGTGCATCTTAGCACCTTTTTCATGTAGGGTGCAAGATTGCACCCCAAAAGTTGCTGCCATTGTTGCATTTAGGGTGCAGAATTGAACCTTTCATTCTAAGTGTGCAGTTGCTTGATCTAAGGAAAGAAAAAAAGTTACAAAAAATTTGATTAGTGGATCTTATCAATTCACTCTGCTATAGTCATCATTGGAAGTGATTTTTTGTATAGATCAGGCAAACTAGTTTTAGTAAATGAATTTACTTGCATGATTGAAAATGTTGAGTTAGTGTAGAGTTTGGTTTTATGGTTTATACTCTATTTGTTATTTTTTAAATGCATTAGTTTATTGATTTATGCACTCATTCCAGTCTGTGTGAAATTATAGACAACTGTAAGTGCTTTGGTTTTTCTAGAGAATCAAGGATTTTCAAAGTGCATGTAACTTTTTTTTTTCTCTCTCTCTCTCTCGTCTAAGCTCCAATCAATATCACAGTGTATATTTTTTTTTACTCACATCAATCGCTTATGGGAATCTTTATGAGGTTTTTCAAGGGCAACCCAAAGCCCTTTAATACTAGCCAGCATCCTTTGTTTTTCGTTAATACATCACAACAAATTATGTAGCATTTATTCCTGATCTCCAGGTCTATTAGGAGTATAGATAAAAGTCATCTCCTTAGTTCCAGTAAATCCTTTTATTAGGTTGACTTTATCATCAGCATTAGATGTTAACCTATCACTGAAAGTGGAATTTGATTTGTAACCGGGCTGATAGCTGCAAGCTTGATTTTATATGAATCTGGAAAATAAATGAAATAATTTTACACTTCAGGGACAAATCATGCTTTTCATTTGAGAGAATTGTAGTGTACATTACGATATCGAGTAAAGTAAGTGTCCATGTTGTATATTGGCAAGCTTTCATTGATAATGTGGATAATTTATACCGGATATTTATGTAACGTCTTTTCCATTTGATGTGAAGATGAGATGTCATCCCTAGGTCAGAATTGAAGTGAAATCTGAGTAAAAAACTATTAGGCAGTGACAGTGCAAGTTCAAGTTCATTGAGTAAATAGGGTCTCAGAATAGATTTTTTTATCAAACTGTATTTGAATTGTTTGACTGTTGGTAAAGATTTCAGATGAGGAGGGAGCCTGTTCTATGGGAGCAGTAGAGGGGAAAGCTGCATCGACAGCTAGTTTGCATTTGTAAAATGGTTGCAGGAAAGTCACTGTTGTTGATAGTCGAGTGCACCTAGAATGAGAATAAGGTGTACGACACTCCTCGATGTACTTTGGAACTCTGATGTTGACCACTTTATAAGGAGTTTGAATGAGATTCTATACTTGACTGGCAGCCAGTGGAGTTTACAAATCAGAGCAGTGGAATGAGAATGTTAACAAACGTGAAACACATCTAGACAAGTTAATGACTGTGACAAATAGTTTAAAAGATAAAGTAGGCTTTTCTTGTATGCTGACATGACGTAAGGGAGAAAAGAATGAAGGTAAGATAAAATCTTTCAAATATCATCTCAGAGCCATTTCATGATTAAAGGCATTCGTTAACATTGTTATGATTTTAAAAAATCTTGTTTTGTTACTTGAAAATGGGATAAACATAAGGGTTATAGTGTAAAAATACCAGTCTGAAAGTTTCAAAGTATAATATCCACAGGAAGTATGTTTAAATATAAAAAATATGAACCAATGTTTGAAAAATATACGAGGGTCGGTTCCACAGAATAGACATAAGGAGTGCGCATGCGCGTATGACTCACCTTACTGTACTGTGTGTATTGGCGTATCACGCAGCGGGAAGGACATAACGGCATTTTCAAATTCAAGCAAAATGGTCCTCTTAGTGATTGTCTCGTGAGACGATGGATAATCGCCGTTTCCGTTTAACTTACAATTTTCATTCCAAATTATGGTTGGTTTCAGGGTTTTTGAGTACAAATACAAGTACTCCTGCACATGTTTCATCTTAGTTTGAGAATTTTTTAAATCAGCTACTCACAAAGTTAGCCAATGCCTTTAATCCAGTGAAAATGAGACTTAGTCAGCTCGGGCTAGGGTCTATGGGAAATGTGTGTGTTGTACTGAATAACAGACTCAGAACCATTTTATGTTAACCCGTTGAGTGCTGAGACTGAGTCAGCTCAGGCTAGGGTGTATGGAAAACATGTGAAATCAAATCATGCTCAGTGGGTTAAACCTCTTGTGGCTTTCAGCAGACAATATGGGTTAAAAATAAAGAAGAAATTTCATTGATTTAACGGCTATGTGTAATGCATTCATTGGAACATAATTTCAACAATCATAACTTTGAATATCTTGTAAGATATTTATTTCTGGAAATAATAAGTTTGTGAAGGAGATGTTGTCAAATTTAACTGTATACTACGACGACATTGATTTTACCTGCATCTAATCAGCCTGTTCTTGCCATGATTTGTATTCATAAGCTCAGTGGATTTTGATTTTGGTTCCAGTGGAATTGTTTGTCCTCACATCTCTCAAGAGCAATCAATGTTTGGAACAGATTTCAAATATTTGATGAGCATGGAAGTAGGGGAGGAGCGTGTTGAAAGTAGAGGTGAAATAAGAAAGGGATAGAAAGGGAGGAAGGGTGCAAGAGAGGGGAGGGGGAGAGTGAGTAAATTGGGGTTAAAATTTGGAAAGAAAATGTGTTCTCTATGTGTGTGGGGTGTGGGTGGGTGTGTGGTGTGTGAGAAAGAAGAATGCAGGATGGGGTGGGGGAGTGAAAAAGAGTTTAAAAGATGATAAAGGTGAAGGTTCAGTGTAACCTATCTACTTCCCTCAATTTTGCATTTCCATTTTCTGGTGAGTGCTTAACATTTTGATCTGTTACTTGAAATATTTGCTGCCTTTTTCCTTGAAAGTAAGCTTTCATTTTCTTTACTAGCTTTTAAGAATCTATAACACCATTCTTTCTTTTACCAATCATTTTTAACATTATGGCCATCGTCATCATCATCATCATTATCATCACCAACGCTAGCACCATCACCAAACACTGCCACCACCACCACAACCACCACCACCACCACCACCGCCACCACTACCACCACCACCGCCACCACTACCACCAACTACCACCACCAAACCACCACCACCACCACCACCACCATCATCATCATCATCATCATCATCATCATCATCGTCATCTCATCATAACCACCACCAACACTACCATCACCACCACCACCACCGCCATCACCACTACCGCCATCACCACCACTGCCATCACCACCACCATCACCACCATCATCATCATCGTCATCAATATCAAAATGTTAGTGTATCCAAGTTGTACATGAATGAAGACGTTTTATTTTGATGCTTTATTAATAGAACTGATGATGATTTCCAAGATGCCTGCCCTATACTGACCTCCATGATAACGGAAGACATCAACTCAGCAAAGATCAAATTCCTCCCTGTCACCTGTCTCCCATACCTCTCTCATCTTAGTAACAGGTCTCTGACAAACACCTTCTCAAATATTTGATCAGATCTCTCTTTCACTCCACACTTAATTGGTTTGGGACTTCAGGAGGAGACATGTAACCTAGTGTCCAAGCTTATTTTTAACAGCCTCATGAATGCATCCCATGGATTAAAGGATAAAAATGGAAACAGATATCTGATATGAGATATATTCATAGTTCAAATTGATATTTTCTTCTGTAAATTAAAAACCAATGTATATACATAGAGAGAGCAAAAATATCTTTGCCATTCCACATCATAGGAATATTATAATTGCTTAATTTCTTATAAGAAATAAACATAATATGTCACAGAGCAATCATCTTATACTTCTGTCTTTCACTGATCAAAGTAATCATCAACCTTGTAGTGTTTCCTAAACTGCATTTTCAGTAAGGAACACAACTGTTACTGTATAATAATAAGTGCCACTTGCATAGTTCATTTCTTAGATATTTCCTGTTTAGTCTCTAGTCACAGATCATTGACAAACAGATACAATCTCTACATGGTGAAACCTCTTAACCCATTGAATTTTGAGAACCAGATTTTGCCTGTATGGGTTTAAGGATTTAAGTATAGTCAGCACATTAATGTAGCTTTTGGTACAGAATCTCTGCTGATAAAAAAGATGAAGATAAAATGGAATATCAAAAGATATGGAAGTGTTTTGAAGTAATAATGAGCTCAAAGTATTGGGAAAATGATATTCATTCTGCAGACTATGGGAAACAATTTCATGCAGTATTATTTCTGTAAGGTCGCATTACCCTTCCCTGATAGAACGCCCACAGGAGCATCATCACCACTACCAACAAACAACAACCAATTAAAATGCTATATTTGATTTCATCAGACTAATATTACAAGCACATGAAGGCTTACTAGTGTCTCCTTTTGGTTGACCTAATTTGTAATTGGATGTTGTTCTATTATCATCCTACCATGTGCTATCATAGTATTGATGTTCTTGAAAGAGGGATTATTATCTCCTACTCTTTACTGCCTCTTCTCTCTCCTTCGCATCTAATGCGCTGGTAAGAGGGGCAGGAGGAGGACATTTTATTGTCGCCCTGGCGATAGGGGTTAGGAGAGGATGGTTAATTGCGGTTCTTGGGATTCATTGATCGTCATGGAGAGGGTGTCGTGTGAGTGTTTAGTGACCAGATGGTCCCTTTGCTATGCTTGGCTGGACCAAGACATGGGGCAGAATGAGAGAGAGAGAGAGAGAGAGAGAGAGAGAGAGAGAGAGAGGAGAGAGAGAGAGAGAGAGAGATGTGAATAAAGATGGAATGGTTTCGTGGAAGTAATTTCAAATTTTTCATTAGTCTGTTCTGTGATTGATTTACGACTGCTCACCATGAAGTAAGTACTTGACAAACAAGGAATTAAAACAAGATTAATACAGTGGGCTATGAGAACTGGGCTTATACATGTTACATAGAATTTCATATTTGCTAGGAAATGTGAAAATATACCTGAAAATGAAATGTTTTAATATGAACTTCTCTTTTCAGTTTTCAAGAGAAGAATAGATTAGGCTGCATGAATTTGCCCCAGTCTTTTCCATCCTGCCAAGCTGTGACTGATTGCTTTCCCAAATTAAGATGAATAGCGTTTCTTGTGGTCATTTTACTAGTAGGTGTACATGAATCTGTACAGAAGAGATGTGATTGGTTTGTAGACCCACCATTCTGGTAGGATTGTAGAATTCTTGATTGTGAATGTAACATTTCTATTTGAGATGCCAAACATTCTGCAATCTCTGTTCGACCAGGATAGATGTCTGGTCATTATCAAGATGGACGTGTCACAGGGGCAGGATTTCCTGAACTACCGATGTTTATGATATTGTCAGTTTTAATTTTCAGGGCCATTTCCATGTCAAATGGTTTGGGGGTGTTTTTATAACCATGCTCCATTCTTAGTATCAATCCATTTTTTTCTTTCGGACTACTTTTCAAGAATCAGGGTTTAGAGAAAAAAATTGTAGAGAAATGAAGAGGCTCTGCTTGTATGTCTTCAGTGTTGCAGGTGCATGTATAGTACCTGTTATTTTACATTTTGTCATAGCATTTTGTTTAAACTTTGTTTAAGGTTACAGTTTAAGTTTGTACTGAAGCCAAATTTATGTAAGATGTGCTCTAAGACTAATTCACAAATATTCAAGACAGTCTAGTGAAATTGTTATCATTTTCATTTTTACCTGGGAACTGCTATAAATTTTTGTTAAGCTTGAAGGAACAAACAGAATGATAGACATAGAACCATAATGTAAAATCAGTTTCGATTTTAGTTGTGTAATATTTTTGAATGCCAATATTCCTTGAATTGCAGTGTGTGGAGGAATGTGTGTGTAATTGTGTTTTTACAGATGAATGAAATCTTCTTTGAATTACAGTGTGTGGAGGAATGTGTGTGTAATTGTGTTTTTATAGATGAATGAAATCTTCCTTGAATTGCAGTGTGTGGAGGAATGTGTGTGTAATTGTGTTTTTACAGATGAATGAAATCTCTAGTACTGTAAAATAATATGGGAAAAAAAGATATATATCAATCCGAAATGATTATAATGATTATATTATATCTGGGACAGACCTTTAACGTCACCAACTAAAAGACATGACTTGTTTTAAACCATGGTCTGATCAGAATCAGCTTGTCTGCAAAGACAAAGAGCCGACCAATGATTTTTTTTGCTAGACCAACTCCTGCTCCCTGTGCTTGCACTGATGCCTAGTCTCCTTACAGACCTCTAGACATTTATTTTTTATTGCTCTGTTTGAATGAGACCTGTTTTTTTCCCCTGTAAATGAATGGGAGAAGACTCCTCACAAGAATTTTCTCACTGTCTTAGGTATCCCTCCTGCTACTATTCAATCAGGATTCAGTCAACATTTTATTTATATTTCCAAAGATTGCACGAATTAACCAAGGACAGGTTGTGCATTAGAGGAAGATGTGAGAAAAACGTGGACAAAAATTAATCAATGTGAACAGAGCCTAAAGTACAGTAGGACTCTGTGAAAGCTTATCAGATCTCATCTAGATTTCTTGCCTGAGGTAATCCTCTCATCTCGACCATCTACTATCTCAGCTTTATATTGGATTGGACATTACAAAGCAGCATTCACACTTCACCCATTTCATAGTTCTCGTCTGGACCATCTACTATCTCAGCGTTATATTGGATTGGACATTACAAAGCAGCATTCACACTTCACCCATTTCATAGTTCTCATCTAGACCATCTACTATCTCAGATTTATATTGGATTGGATAAAGCAGCATTCACACTTTAATTCCCGAATGGTTCTCATCTTGACTATCTGCTATTTGAGCCTTATTTGAAAATCATAAAGAGCATTCACACTTCCTCCTTTGATGGTTCTTGTGTAGGCTTTATACAATTTCAGCTTTATATTGGATTGGACATGCATGATAGGCAGCATTCACACTTGAACTGTTGGATTATTCTCATCTAGACCATTTGCTATCGCAGATTAGGATCAGCTCAGGAACCACAGGGATCATTTACACTTCATTTTAAGCTTTGGAATTGTTTTAGATCTAGTTCCATCTATTATCTGGGTTACATCTGTTTGGTGGGAACAACAACAAGAACAAGAACAAAATGCAGAATTTTATTTTGTATCCATGTGTAAAGAGTTCAGTGAGGATGCTCTTGATGTCAAGTTCATGAGACTCTGTCTACATTGTGACAAATAAATCTTATATAAGCATATAACAAGTCCTAGAGAGATAATGGACATAAATTAGATCACAATATTTTGTAATGGAATTTGGAAGGAAGAGAGGTTGTGTTTCAATTTTTCTTTGCCAGAGTTTGCCAGCTGACCTTACTCATAGCTGTTTAAGTTTAGGATGATACCATTACAGAGAAATGGTGCATTAAAACTTGTAAGGTAGCCTTGAAGAGAAAAGTGGTTATTAGATTACATTATTGATTTGCTGTTTGAGAAAGAGATATTTACCGCTTCCAGAAACACTATACTCTTGATCTGAAAATATAAAATATATAAGACATTATGTTTTGTCATTACTGTTGAAGTATCTACTTCATTGTATATTTAATTTGTGGTATTTTAATTGTTTGTTTCTAAAAGGGAGTTGATAATTTTCCTGTGGATATTATGACACCTCTATGTGAGGTGAGAACTTTTAAGAAAGACACCAGTTAAATGTCCTTATTCAAGAAGTGTTTACATACTCTGTTAATATCTAATGAAGATGGTTTCATCTTAAAATCCTACATATTTGGTAAAATGTTGTAAATAAGATATGAAAATTGTTTGTGATAATCACATATTAAATTGAGCTCTTTCCCTGTACTAGTACAGTATTTATTTTTATAACCCACTGGTTACTGGAATGGTTGGCCCCTGTATTAAGACAATGGGAATGAGAGCATTTAGTAGTCAATGGGTAAAACTTAAAGCAATGTGTTATAAATGTACATTTTATATTGGACATGATTTCTTTTATGAAGAAATTTTTCTATTTTGTTCCAGACAATATAGACCATTTCTATCTAAACACAAGAAAAAAGTAACTCCCCCCTAATTCAAAATAGCATAACTTTTTAAGTTTTGAGCAAAATAATTTGGCAATTAGTGTTTCTCCAATTATTGACTAACTTCTGTTAGTCAGGTCTGTTAATCCTAAATTTGGGGGTTTTGGGGACATCCTGGACAAAAGCACCAAACTTTGCATATGTTCTTGTTATGATGAGAGCTTCATTTTTTCCAATATGACCCAATGGATTAAACTTCATCTTCATGTAAATTTATGCTAATTCATGCATTTTATATACAGTAAAGCATTACCACCTATTTTACAAAAATTTCAAAGTGCCTGAAATCGTGCTAAACTTTCCATACGTATTTGTTGTGATAAGAGCTATATTTTTTTCCTACAGGACCTATTGCATTAAATCACATCTTCATGCATTTTTATGCTAATTTATACAACCACATGCCTTGAACCAAGACTAAAGGTGCATATGGAGATGAAAATTCAAGAAGCTTGAAAATGTTTCAAACTTTCCAAATATATTTGTTGTGACTAGATCTTTATTTTTTCCTACAGGACCCACAGCATTAAATCACTTGTTTATGTAGAAATATGCTAATTTATACAAAGTTCATGGATTTATCATGTACCTCTTGATGGAATGGATAATTTGGATATAAAAGAGATCCATCACCAAACTTTCCTTTGCATAATTGTATATTATAATGAAAATGATTTATTCTTTTCCAAAGGACCGATTGAATGAAATGGCTTCTTTACGCAAGTCTAAGCAAGTTCGTGCAGATTGTCTTTTAGAATTACTTGTAAAATTCTCATAAATGTCAGTAATGCCGGATTAAATATGCAAAACTTTCCCTTGTTGTTGTTTCTCTTTTGACCATGGCTGCTCCCCACTTTTATTACATATTTATGTAAACATCTGTCATTTGATTTAAGCTGACCAAAGTCAATAAAATTAGGAATATTTGTTGTTATTGCATATTGATTCCATATGATACCAATGCAGATGTGTTTTGTTTACTCATAATGATATGTACATAATATGCACATATATTAAATGACAGATTTTACCTATAAGTTATGCAGTTGAGATATCTGGTATTTCCTGTGACCATGCATTTATAAATATGAACAGATATGTAATTGATAATTGTCAGTAAAAAACAACATAAGATATCAGATCATTACACCTGTTAATGTTATTTTATTCAAAATGGTCAATCTTACCTATCAGTTACACAGTTTAGGTCTGTGCATATGTAATTCTCCTTATAACATACAAAATGTGTTTTTTGCATAAATTTTCATAAATTAACCCCATGCACCTACAAAGGTCATCAAATTGTGCAATTTAACAATTGAATTTTGTGTAAATTGATAAGACTAAGAGGAATGAGGCATAATTACACTTCTAGTGTTATCATTTTGTGTAATATTATAGATTTTATGTTTTATGCATAGAATTTACATAAATTAACATTTTTGAAAGAGGTGCCAATGACCGATTTTGTGGCACCTTGTGGAAATTAATGCTTTTGATATTTATGACCCACATGCCAAAAACTACGCTTTTGTCCAGTCTGTCCCCAAAATATTGTTAAGGGACCTGACTATGTGTGAAAATGAGATTGATCCGTCAAGACATGCACGAGTGAGCAAACACTAAAGGTAAAAATGTCAGTTTTCAAAAGTCACAAGAGTCATTTTAGGGGTCTGTGAAAGAAGCTCTTTCTGGTGTATATTTAAGTTTATCATGTTTATCATGCTTGTGTCATGGTTGAGTGAGCACATTTTTAACGATGAAGCAAGAAAAGCTAAATGTTTACTGTTTAATGCCGGAAAAACGACTACCCGGTATTTTCGCATATGTGCTGACTCATGTTGGTTGATGCCAATTCTTTTCATAATCTGAATGGATTTTGTAGTTTTAGGAGGGCTAAACATACCTTTCTTCCAAAAAATCGTGTTCACCCAACTGTGATAAACATGAAAAGTGTCAGGGATAGGCGTGACGGGGTCAATCAATGGAAGAAACCAAATTCACACAAGTTTTATTTCACAGACCCCCAAAATGACTCTCGTGACTTTTGAAAAGTAACATTTTTGCCTTTAGTGTTTGCTCACTCATGCATGACTTGATGGATCAATCTCATTTTCACACAGAAGTTAGTCAATTACTGTAGAAACACTCCTGCCAAATTATTTTGCTCAAAACTTTTTAAAAAGCTATGCTATTTTCAATTAGGGAGGAGTTACTTTTTTGTTGTGTTTATATTGATTATCTTTAACAGCTAGGCTTGCATCTCTTTTAAAAAATCTCATTACACAGTATAATCATGAATTGAGATTTGAATCCAGACAGAATCACAAGAAAGAAAATACTTTGAACTACTTTTTTCCATTGTTGAAGAAATACTGGTAGAACATTCATATGGTGATATAAAAAGAAATGTTTACTCTATAAGTACACAATGATAAGTATAAGTACATCTACCTCTAAGCAGCTGCAATACATTACAGCATAAATGATATCAAGTTGTTGATTTGAGAACAGAAAGTCTAGATTTGAAGACTAGTAAAATGTGCTCTGTTGCAATGTAACTTTAGCCTGTGAATGGTGAATAGAATGATAGAGATTTTGTATCTCAAAATCATAAGTCATGAGAGTGCAGAAATATGAGGCAAATACAGATAAGATAGGGTGAGATTGAGTAACATCTGATCTGTCCTGAACCAATAAAACTCATCATCACAGCTAGACGCACTTTGAGCTTGCAAAGAAAATGTGGCTCAGTAATGTTATTTTGAGCACAAATCTAAATCCAATAGTGCAGTCCCATGCCTTAAGTTTGATGTCAGCAGTCCCACTGATTTCCCCTAGTATAGCTTGCATTAACATCTAACAAGATTATGTTTCCTTGCTTCTAGCAGGGAAGGGCTGGAGTGAGAGGGGAAGGAGAGTTATGACGTGGGTGGAAATTTATAGAAGCATAGTACTGGAGGCAAGGGCAAATCTATGGTATTTATTCGGCTAAATATATAGATATATTGCAATTACTGTTAGTTGTATGATACAATGTGTTTTAATATCAGTAAGAGTATCATGTGGTGTCCAGTACTGTATAATATAATTTATGGAAAGAAAATTAAGAAATGGTGTAATAAAATATGTAAAATAGTAAGAGAGAGAAAGAGAGAGAGAGAAAGAAAGAAGACAGAGCAAGGCTAAAAGATAGTAGAAGCAGCAGCATCAATGATGATGGTAATAGTAATGATAGTAATACTGATAATAGTTATAATACTGATTTTGATCATGATGATAGTAATAATAGTAATACTGATGATAATAGATATAACTCTTATTGCAGCGTTAGGGTGAATCCTTTTGTCTTGGCCTATTGTTCGGATTCGCCTTAACGCATGCTTGATTCGCCTTAACACTCTCCTGCCCTATTGTGACGAAATAAACCCATTCATTGGATTCGCCCTGTGGTAGGTTATAATATTATAATAATAATAATAATAATAATAATAATAATAATAATGATAACAACATCATAACCTACCACAGGGCGAATCCAAACAATGGGTTTATTTCGTCACAATAGGGCAGGAGAGTGTTAAGGGGAATCCAAACAATAGGCCAAGGACAAAAGAATTCGCCCTAATGTTGGAATTAGAGTTATAATAATAATAGTAATAATAATAATAATAATAATCGCAATAATAATGATAATGATAACGATGATGGTAATGATAAAAGCAATACTTGAAATAATAAAAGTAAAAAAATAGCCTATGCTTGTTTATGTATTCCACATGTTCCTTTGCAGTTGAGAAGAGAACAAGGTATAGATGGAGAGAGAGGGAGAGAGAGAGAGAGAGAGGGGGGGGGGGGGGGGTCCAAGAAAAGTGGAGAAAGAAATAGATTGACCAGAATATAGAACACAATTATAGTGGAAAATTGCATGACACCTCATTTTGAGGATAAGAGCCATATAACTTAGAGCCATATTATTTTGTTAAGTAATGGGTGTTTGTTAAACCCTACTAAACTAATAGATGGACCCCTTTCACAAATAATCCTCCATTTATGCAGAAAGCATCTCTGATCTACTAGCTTTATTTTTTACTTCTTACCTTTTAATGACTGAGAGATTTGTTGAATTGATTAGAAGTCAATGTACTTTTCCTTATCTACATGGATTTCCTTATTGAGAAAGCTTTTTTCTCTCACTAAAATTAAGGAATCCAGAAATAAAATTATCTGGTAAATTTCTAAATTGAAATCCACTTAATGGATCATGAAAGGAAGGATGTAAGCACTGAACATTTCATTCAGTGATTATATGCTATATGCATTTAAATCAATGCAGGGATAATGAATGAAAACTTGAACATGTAGAGAGAGAGTGCTAGATGATATATGTTGGTAATGTTCATATTCATATTGATAAAGAAAGAAACATGAGGATGATAAATCAACTTTTGTTCTGCTTCATATAGAACTATATTTTTCAAAGGTTTCTACCTGTTGATTTGATTTATGCATGATACACATTTTTGAAGAATTCCCATTTTTATTTAAGAATTCAATGAACTGACATTGATATAAAAAATCATACTAATGGTTAGTGTTTGTGTTTTTACTTTAGATTATATGGTTCAGAACTAATACTTAACAAAACTGGTACCTCATATGATGAATGTGTCATTTTGAAAAAAAAAGATGTTGAATTAAAGGTTATTTTGTCATTTCCAGTGTGGCTTCAAGAAAATACATTTATGAATATTATATTATGTTCATTACAGTAGATGAAGATAGATTTAGACATATTTTAATCAGTGTTATTTTGCACTGCAATGATACCTTTGAATTAAATGTGAAAGTATCTACATCATCCTGAATCAATCAGGACACATCTTCTGTACCATGAATAAGTTATTTGTCTTAACCAATTGAAAATTGGTTAAGAAGAATTGCTTGTAAAATGAAAATGTTTATATTTTTTTAAATATTAATTTTATTCAATTTGTTGGAAGTATAAACATCCCTTTTCTGTTGTTTCTGCTTCTCTAGTTATTTCTGACTATTGGACTATCAATAAAGCTATCATTTTTGTTCTTTAATATTATCTTTATTATGTTATATTTTTCAGTATTTCCAATTCACCTCGATTCTGTCCTATTTCTCTCTTTTACCTCAATACCACCCTCCTTCACTCTCTCTTTTTTTTTTGTATTTTTGTTTTTTGGTTGTATAGCCGGCATATTATCTCTCTACCAGACTATGTCTTGCTAATGTACAAATCTTGTCTATTTTATCTTAGCTTGAGTAACTGGATGGTCTAAGTCCATCCACTGCAGTCAAGCCAAGGGTTATTTCATGGTCAATTCAATTATTGTTTCATATACTGGTTGTTTGGAGATTGTAAGTGGGCAAGACATTTAAGGCTCTATGTTGTCTGGGGCAAAGGGTCAAGAATATCTGAAAAGCCTTGTAACCATAGAAACTGCTCAATCCTTGTCCTTAAACCCAGGATTACCAAGCTTGCAATAACTTATACTTAAGGTAATGCAAAGGAATATCATAAACATAAATCAAATCATATTTTCATTTGTAATTGAGTTCTTAAGCCATTGAGTATGATTTGATTTCAATATAACACATTTTCACCATCAACCATAGTCAGAGTTATGTCAGGCTTAGTGTTCACATTTTCACCATCAACCATAGTCAGAGTTATGTCAGGCTTAGTGTTCACATTTTCACCATCAACCATAGTCAGAGTTATGTCAGGCTTAGTGTTCACATTTTCACCATCAACCATAGTCAGAGTTATGTCAGGCTTAGTGTTCACATTTTCACCATCAACCATAGTCAGAGTTATGTCAGGCTTAGTGTTCACATTTTCACCATCAACCATAGTCAGAGTTATGTCAGGCTTAGTGTTCACATTTTCACCATCAACCATAGTCAGAGTTATGTCAGGCTTAGTGTTCACATTTTCACCATCAACCATAGTCAGAGTTATGTCAGGCTTAGTGTTCACATTTTCTCCATCAACCATAGTCAGAGTTATGTCAGGCTTAGTGTTCAACAGGTTTAAAAGTATATAAGTATGTTTCCTGCAATGTGATTCAAACTAATATCTTAAAGACATATTTTTTCATGTTATAAAAGATGTTCACCAAGGTATACATTTTGTTTCATCACATAATGTTACAATGATGGCATTAAGTTATCGCTAGTCGAATACATACTTCAATGTATAGAAGGTTGATTTGCAGAATGAATGCATTGGTTTGTCTGAAGAACTCCTTACATCTCATATGACACCTGTCCTCACATTATACTCAGTAGGGGCCAATAATGATCACATTAGGGAACATGAAGGTGTGATATTCAATTGCTGCAGTTAGGAACATTGAGGTAACTACCTATTACCCTAAACCAGTCTATGGTTTACAGTCAGAGGTAACTACCTTTTACCCTTAACCAGTCTATGATTTACAGTCAGAGGAAACAACCTATTACTTAACCAGTCTATGGTTTACAGTCAGAGGTAACTACCTTTTACCCTTAACCAGTCTATTTACAGTCAGAGGAAACTACCTTTTACCCTTAACCAGTCTATGGTTTATAGTCAAGAGGTAACTACCTATTACCCTTAACCAGTGTATGGTTTATAGTCAAGAGGTAACTACCTATTACCCTTAACCAGTCTATGGTTTACAGTCAGAGGTAACTTCCTTTTACCCTTAACCAGTGTGTGGTTTACAGTCAGAGGTAACTACCTATTACCCTAAACCAGTCTATGGTTTACAGTCAGAGGTAACTACCTTTTACCCTTAACCAGTCTATTTACAGTCAGAGGAAACTACCTTTTACCCTTAACCAGTCTATGGTTTATAGTCAAGAGGTAACTACCTATTACCCTTAACCAGTTTATGGTTTACAGTCAGAGGTAACTTCCTTTTACCCTTAACCAGTCTATGGTTTACAGTCAGAGGTAACTTCCTTTTACCCTTAACCAGTCTATGGTTTACAGTCAGAGGTAACTTCCTTTTACCCTTAACCAGTCTATGGTTTACAGTCAGAGGTAACTACCTATTACCCTTAACCAGTCTATGGTTTACAGTCAGAGGTAACTTCCTTTTACCCTTAACAAGTCTATGGTTTACAGTCAGAGGTAACTTCCTTTTACCCTTAACCAGTCTATGGTTTACAGTCAGAGGTAACTACCTATCGCCCTTAACCAGTGTGTGGTTTACTGTCAGGGAATGAGTTCCTACCTACTCCTATATTAACCCACTGAGCATGATTGGATTGGACACATTTTCCCTTGACCCTAGCCTGAGTTACCGCGGGCGTAGTGCGCAGTGGGTTAAGGAGGCCTGAAACCTTTCAAATTGGTACAGAGTGCATGCCTGTAAGTGATGCACCCTTAAAGTTATACTTTTCTCTTATGTGAAAATGGAGGTGAAAATGGTTGCCTTTTATATTCTTGGTGATGTAGCAAGACGATACATCATTAAGTTAAATAAAAATTCTGTTTTCTATCTCCTGCTATTGATAAGCCACTCCCTAGTAATTTTCACACCTTGTTTGTGTTTGTCCTTCTATAGGTAGACTATTCTCTGGTTACGTACACCCCTCTACTGGCTCTTTTATTAATAAATCATTTTTCCTGCTCATTTATACCCCTCTCCCAGTCATACCACTTGTAGACCACTCCATGCTCATTTATACCCCTCTACCAGTCATACTACTGGTAGACCACCCCATGGTCATTTATACCCCTCTACCAGTCATACTACTAGTAGACCACTCCATGGTCATTTATACCCCTCTCCCAGTCACACTACTGGTAGACCACTCCATGGTCATTTACACCCCTCTACCAGTCATACTACTGGTAGACCACTCCATGCTCATTTATACCCCTCTCCCAGTCACACTACTGGTAGACCACTCCATGGTCATTTATACCCCTCTACCAGTCATACTACTAGTAGACCACTCCATGCTCATTTATACCCCTCTACCAGTCATACTACTGGTAGACCACTCCATGGTCATTTATACCCCTCTACCAGTCATACTACTGGTAGACCACTCCATGCTCATTTATACCCCTCTACCAGTCATACTACTGGTAGACCACTCCATGGTCATTTATACCCCTCTCCCAGTCATACTACTGGTAGACCACTCCATGGTCATTTACACCCCTCTACCAGTCCTGCTATTGATGGATCATTCCCTGCTCATTTATACCCCTCTCCCCATCCTGGGCCCTGTTGCATAAAACTTACCATTAATGGTAACTCTGCCATGAATGGTAAGTACCATGGTAACAGTGCTCAACAGCCAATCAAATTCATTCATTCAGATTCAGATTCAGATTAATTTATTGGTCCTTAAAGGAAATTTGTTTCGTTGGCATTACATATTGTCCCTGTTTTCACAAAGTGACGGATGAGCGCGCAACTTCAAAAAAGTTAGTTTTAGTAAATCGGTTTCAAAGGTACAAACCTCAATCTCAACCTCTATTATGTATGAAGGGTGAATAAATTTTATATCCTCATATAGGGCATATTCTGGACAATGTTCATTATTAATCATGTGCATATTCCTTCTATATTTTAGAAGAAAACAAGGTGTAAACATTGCCATCATTTCGTGAAAACACAAAATTCAAGGTCACACTGTGATTTTGTTTTCACGAAGTGACGGGTCTCAGCCGCACGCGTGTTAAACAAATGGGACTTGATGAGCGCGCATTTGACCTAATTGTGTGTGATCATGTATTCAAGTTGAAGACGCATTCTTTTATTTTTTTCACGAAGTGACGGAACTCAGCCGCACACGTGAAACATACGGGACGGCTGAAAGCCGTCACTTCATGAAAACAGAAAATCCTTTTACTAGGTATTTTCTTGATGAAATCATTGCCATAGTTACATAATTAGACATTATGGTCTGAAACTCTGTGAGGTTCAAGATGTTAGTGAAAGATGTCTAAAAATGCAAAAAACTCCAAATTGAAAAATTTGCCATTTTCCTTGTATCCATCACTTTGTGAAAACAGGGATGATATACAGTACATACACAATATTCAAATTATATGGACTGGCCTTGATAGAGATATGACATATATTGCCCAAATTAGAGCATATTGCCCGAGGCAGAAGCCAAGGGTGATATAAATCTAATGAGGGCAATATATAAGAGTCAATCTCGGAAAGGCCAGTCCCTATTATTATTATTATTATCTACAAGACATCTTGAGCAAATTCATGACAAAAAAGAAAGTTGATTATACTTACCATGCCTTCTGTTTTTTTTTTTTTTTTTTTTTTTTTTTTTGGGGGGGGGTTTTCTTGACTTCATTCTCAGTGATTTCCATTGCGTGCAGTAATATGCAAATTTCATTGAACTCTCGATCGCGCATTTAATTGTTTGTGCATGTTCAAAATTTCTTGTACGCGCAAAAACGTGTGATATGGGAAATATGGACCTGGCTTTCTGACTGATATGGACTTTTCTCTATATTGATTCGATATGATTTAAAAATTGACCTGCTCAGATGTCTTGTATAGATAATAATAGAAAATAATATACAAAATATACATAATACATAGTAACAATTTACAGTAATATGGTCATACGGAAACGGAAACACATAACATTTGATGTCAATTAAGGAAATGATAGAAACATATAAATAAACTTACAATATTGACAAGTTAAGAGGGATTTGACAATATAAGAGGGATTTGGATTAATTTGTGAGATAGCAAGAGGCTTATAATTGAATTAGTTTTGGTCTTGAAAAATTTAACGGCATAACTCGAATGAGAATTCAAGGTTGTTATGGAAGTTACCATTCATGGCAAAGTTAACATCAGTGGTAAGTTTCATGCAAGAGGGCCTTGCCATTGATGGGCCACTCCCTTGTCTTTTGCACCCCTCTCCCAGTCTTGTAATTGATAGGCCACTCCCTTGTCCCTTTGCACCCCTCTCCCAATCTTGTAATTGATAGGCCACTCCCTTGTCTCTTTGCACCCCTCTCCCAGTCTTTTAATTGATAGGCCACTCCCCTGTCTCTTTGTACCCCTCTCCCAGTCTTGTAATTGATAGGCCACTCCCTTGTCTCTTTGCACCCCTCTCCCAGTCCTGTAATTGATAAACTACTCTCTAGTCATTCATACCTTTTTTTTATTCCTCATCATATTGCTAGTGATTACCCTGAGGCGTCATGCTGTTCCATCATGGGACTAGCTTACTGCATGAAAATTTCAGCACATTACGGAGGCCCCAGTAACCCAATAGACAGGAATTGTTTCAATATTTAAAGCTCTGTTTGTTAAGGGTGCAGTCATAACTCTAGCTGCAGACTGCTCTGTGTATTATGCCAAGCATGTTTTAATGGATATGGCCGACTTCTAGTGTTGGCTATAAGTGTAGTGAACTTTGTAAAGGACACTGCCCTTCACTTTGTCTGGGGTTGTATATTGGACATTGAATTCGCAATACAAATGTGACCATAAACACCTTGGAAGTGTGATGCCTTCTGACTCCTAAAACTATTCTAAATTGATATTTCAACACATAGTGATCAGCCAAAGGCAATTCTCCTTCTTAGTCTATCTCAAAGGTGCTATCTAACTTATTTTGATCATGCATTGCAAAATGGATACAACATAAAAATCATCCAGAAAAAAGCCCCTTAAAATGAGAGAAATAATATCATGATAGAAGTATGTAGAAAATGTACATTTCAACTTATTCAGAGTTAGGGCACATACATATAGCAACATTACAAATTCTTCCTGTGAATTTTTCTTCTGCAGCTCTTATGGATAATGAGACAGGTAATACATTTCCTTTATGCTTCCAATGGTCTTTTGAAACAATATGTGAATGGTGCCAATAGCATCCCTGTTTTCACGAAGTGATGGATGAGCATGCAAATAAAAGAAAGTTAGTTTTGAATAAATAGCTTTCAAAGTTTCATACCATAAGCTCAACCTCTTTATTATGGAGGGTGGATAAATCTTATATCTTGGGATAGATCATATTTCAATGTTTAGTTCTATATTTAATTATTTGCATATTTATTAATATTTTTTGGGGAAAATGAGCTGTAAACACAACCGTCATTGTAAGTAAGCACGAATTCAAATCAAGGATGTGCTCCTTTTTTTTTGCATGAAGTTATGGATCTCAGCTGCACACGTAAACCATACGGGAAAGCTGTAAGTCGTCAATTTGTGAAAACAGAAAATCCTTTTACTAGGTATTTTCATGTTGACGTTATCGCTATAGTTACATAATTAGACATTGTAATGTCAGAAACTTTGTGAGGTTCAAGGTATTAGTGAAAGATGTCCAAAAATTACAAAAAACTTAAAGTTGAAAAAACATGCGACTTTCCTCATTACCGTCAATGCGTGAAAAGAGGGACAATATTTCATTGATTTAATCACCTGAAATTTAACTGACAATGAATTATGATTCATAAACAAGTTTGTCTTTTGCCCTAATATATCTCTGCTTGACAAAGCATTGGAGGTAATGAGGTAATGAAATACCTCTGTTAAGAATCATGAGAGGGGGTACACGTTGCATTGACATACAACCTTTTAGTTCTCTAAAGCATATCTGAGTGTTTGTACAAGCTGCAGAAATTTGACCAGTGATTAATGGTCAACCAGTGACACCTGTCTTCTTTACATGACACTGAGTGGTCAGTAAGTAAGGCTTGAATAATCTATAGTAGATGTAAACTTGTTAATAATCAAACCTTTGCTGATTTTCATTAACAACTCACTGCAATCTGGGTTGGACAGTCTACTCAAATAAAAACAGCTCAGTCTTCAACAATATTGACTGAATAGGCTGTATGGACAATAGTATTACATTTAATCTTTGAAACTATATATTTTTTCTCTTTTTACTGAAATACCATACAGCAGTATGTGAAATTTGTTAAAAATCAAATGAAATTCAATGAAAATATTGTTTATGCAGTGCATCAGAAATTTGTAATCATGATAGATTCTAACTCAAGCAAGATATGTATCACTTTCTCTGCATTAGAATTACATATATTTTAGAAATTTATTATCATGTTATTAATTTGACTGGTTAATTGTTGAATGGTTGATTATTTCCTGGGCTTTTATCCATACAGTCATATGAATAACTAAACAGAACAGCTTTCATAGGTTATTCTGAGCTCTATTTTTCTCCCTTGCTCATGATACATTACATCATTAATATCACATCAGTGGACAATTAATCAATCATAATAACATTGAGCCATCTTTCAGCTCATGCACATTTATCTCATGGTGACCATTGGATGACTCTATAGAGGAACTATTGCTTCACTAAGCATCTTTTAAGGACAGTGTTTGTCATCACTTGATCTTGTTTAGATGAACCTTATGGAATGCTTCTAGAAAGCCCTTGTGATTACGTCAAGAGCTTGTATCAGGGTGGTATTAGGTGTAATTGGGAACACTTTAAGATGCTGTTTGGAAGGGATTTAATGTGTTTGATGTGATAGTAGTGAACAGAGGGGGTGATAGGTAATAAACATAGTAATTCTAGATTCATATTCATGTATAGTCAGCTCATAGTGTCAAGAACAATAAGGAATCAACAACAAATGCATGCACTCAGTTGTATGAGATGATCATTGTAAATTTTCTGTTTTATAAATGGATCAATAGAGAATTAGCACAACTTCTCATAACACTAGAATCAGTGATTGTTTTGATTGAAATTTTTTTTTTCACCTGTAATTTCTCTCATGTTCTTCAGTCATTGTCAGTATTATGACCTTTTTGTAATACATGCAAACACAGTTTTCCATTATAGTAGGGAGGTATAAAATTTAGAAAACAGTTGTCTATTGACTTGTTTGTCATGAGTTTGTATGCCATGTAGATGCCACGTAGATGTAAGTAAATTGAAGCAAGATAAGGTTAGATTTGGTGCCTACTTTCCAATACAGAAGTGATTTCACTCACTCTACTCCCAATTTTATTGTGACTTTATATAGCTTTGTTGCCAGAGTCTTAGTGGGTTTAATCCACTGTTTCAATTACTTCTTATAGATTCTAAATTATTGTCAACAAGGCAACACAAGCTTACAGGTAACTTCTCAAAACTATATTGCATGCAGCTTGTAGCAATATAAATGTTTGTTTTGAAATTCAGACCAGTTGAGTGTTATTTATGAAAGGTTATCTCTATTAAAAATGGTAAATAGAATTCCTATGTATGTCAGTAGAGTCAACCCTTCACATATTTCCTAATCTGTGATTCTAGGAATCATCTTAATTTGCAAGATGAGGTTTGGAATAGCAAATAATTTATGAATTTTATTGTATCATATTTCTGTGTGATAAAAATCCTGAATATCACATGACATTCAACACATGATGATTAAATGATATAAGCTGTGTACATGTAGTTCTATCGCTTATAGTTTATTTGTCATTTGTTATTCATTATAGCATAATGTGAGTATTGTCATTAATGGCAATACATCCCTGGGAAAACAAATTCAGTTGTATTATTTCATCTACCAATGGACTGATTAGACATTACCAACATTCAATGTCTTTCATTCTGGTAACATAACACAATATGTATATTTGTGATTATTGTCAGTGAATGCAGCTAAAGTCACATTTTAAAGTGATTTTGAAACAGTTTTTTTCACCATGCTTTACGTTATTAAAGAGAATAGAATCCTTGCTTTAATGATCCCAATTATCGGGGGGGGGGGGGGGGGGGGGTTGTTGTTAAACCACTGGGTAACGTGAAAAATCTGCAGTTTTAGTAGTAATATTATATTCCTCTTGCCTGAAATGTACCATCATTTTTTGGAAATCTTCATTTGACTTGAGAGCATTATAAAGAGTAAGATTTGTTGTGTTGGGATAATTTCTTGGTGACTGTACGGTTCATGATATTCCTCTGTTGTACATCACGATAAAAGCTTCTTACATATTGTCCCTGTTTTCACAAAGTGACGGATGAGCGCGCAACTTCAAAAAAGTTAGTTTTGAGTAAATCGGTTTTAAAGGTACAAACCTCAATCTCAACCTCTATTATGTATGAAGGGTGAATAAATTTTATATCCTCATATAGGGCATATTCTGGACAATGTTCATTATTAATCATGTGCATATTCCTTCTATATTTTATAAGAAAAGGTGTAAACATTGTCATCATTTCATGAAAACACAAAATTCAAGGTCATTGTGATTTTATTTTCACGAAGTGACGCATCTCAGCCACATGTGTGTTAAACAAATGGGACTTGATGAGCGTGCATTTGACACAATTGTGCGCGATCACGTATTCAAATCGAAGACGCGCTCTTTTATTTTTTTTCTCGAAGTGACGGAACTCAGCCGCACACGTAAGACATACGGGACGGCCACTGAAGCCGTCACTTCGTGAAAACAGAAAATCCTTTCACTAGGTATTTTCTTGTTGATGTCATTGCCATAGTTACGTAATTAGACATTATCATGGTCTGAAACTCTGTGAGGTTCAAGATGGTAGTGAAAGATGTCTAAAAATGCAAAAAACTCAAAATTGAAAAATTTGTGATTTTCCTCGTATCCGTCACTTCGTGAAAACGGACGATATATCTGTATGTAGGCCCATTTGTATGTAGAAAATCCTGTAGGATACATCGAATATCTCAGGAAGGACAAGATATGAAGAATGACTGTACTGGGTCACTTAGATATTTATAAATGAGCTCATGAGATTGGAAAGATAATGATTTTTAACTGGCCTGTCATCCCCGGAAAGCTCTTGGAGTCAAGGACAAATCCTATTCTTCCTGAAAACAAATCTTTCTTCCACCCCAAAGATTTCAGGCTTTCCAAATACAGCAACATAATTTTTATTGTTTGTCAAGCTCAATTACCATCATACAGAGAAACGAATGTCATTTAAATGAACAGACTCTGAGAAGAGAAATGAAAAGAGTTTGCTGGAGATTACAGGGGACAAGTCAAGTCCAATTTAAGAAGGAATTTATATCAGGAATTCATTTGAGATTGTACATATGTAATGCAAGCAAAATCAAGTGTTGTAGTAACCTTTTGTAGAAAATAGACTCATTACTTATAAGTTAAGCAAGAGACAGAATGAATAGTAATCATATGAAAATAATATAGCCTTGAGTATGACATTGACTTCAGAATGATTGTGAACAAATGTTTATTCCTTTCACTTGCACTGTAGGAATTTCTGTTTGAGGTGTTTTTTTTTTGTTTTTGTGTTTGTTTGTTTGTTTGTTGTTGTGCTTTTTGGGGGGGAGGAGGGGGGGGGGGAAGTTGGTTTTCTGATTGCGGTATTGTGTGATATGGGGCAAAATCAATAGGATATGTTGACCACTGTACTGATATTGACACCAGTATATACTGGCTTACATTGTGTACAGTATACAGTGTTTGATAGGAATGTTCAGAGAGAGAGAGAGAGAGAGAGAGAGAGAGAGAAAGAGGGGAGAGAGATTGAGAAAGAGGAGAGAGAGATGGAGAAAGAGGAGAGAGAGAGATGGAGAAAGAGGGGAGAGAGAGATGGAGAAAGAGGAGAGAGAGAGAGATGGAGAAAGAGGAGAGAGAGAGAGATGGAGAAAGAGGAGAGAGAGAGAGATGGAGAAAGAGGAGAGAGAGAGAGATGGAGAAAGAGGAGAGAGAGAGATGGAGAAGAGGAGAGAGAGAGATGGAGAAGATGGAGAAGAGAGAGGAGAAGAGGAGAGAGAGAGATGGAGAAAGAGGAGAGAGAGATGGAGAAAGAGGAGAGAGAGAGATGGAGAAAGAGGAGAGAGAGAGATGGAGAAAGAGGAGAGAGAGAGATGGAGAAAGAGGAGAGAGAGATGGAGAAAGGAGAGAGAGAGAGAGATAGAGAAAGAGGAGAGAGAGAGATAGAGAAAGAGGAGAGAGAGAGAGACGGAGAAAGAGGAGAGAGAGAGAGATGGATAAAGAGGAGAGAGAG